>BPLR01015935.1:0-90832 GCA_021605095.1 Caerostris extrusa | reverse complement strand
GCTGGCTGGCCGCCATCTTGGCTTCCCAAAAAGTTGCTGCCAGCCTATTCTAAGCCGCCTTCAAAATGAACAAGATAAATAAAAGAATTTAAACTTTTGGTCTCAAATATTGTGTATTTATTTAATATAATTGGAATTATTTTTTGTTTCAATAAGAAGCAATCCAATTTAAATTTAGATTTCAATTTATAATCGTTCAGAACTGAAATAATACTTTTGATTTTTGTAAAATAAAAGTAATATTTAAAGTTTTTATGAATAAAAGTAATCATATCACAATGGCCTTTTATTGAAGTAAAATTTTCTAATGATTTTCTTTATTAAATTCATTAAAATTTTTTTTATTATTTCTTTATTAAATTATTAAATTCATTAATTATCGCCTAAATATCTTACAGAAATTTTGCACTATTTCTACATGATTTTTTTAGACGATTATTGTAAATAATGGTTATTTAACTTATTATTTAATCATTCACTGTAAATAATTATCATTTAACTAATTATTATTTCATTATTCATTGTAAATAATTATCATTTAACTCATTACTATTTCATCATTTAATGTAAATTATTATCATTTAACATTATTATTTCATCATTTATTGTAAATAACATCATTGTAATAATGCCGTCAAAATTTTAAAAGTTAATAAGATATGGATTTGATTATTTATTATTAATCAAGATTTAATATTCATTATTAAAAATATTTTAATAATTTCAATAATTTTTTGTGAATCAAAATTAATCGTATCACAATGGCCTTTTATGAAGTAAAATATTCTAATGATTATCTTTACTAAATTTATTAAAAAAATTTCTTACAGAAATATTGCAATATTTCTGCATTATATTTCATTTAGTCAAATATTGTAAAAATTATCATTTAACGTATCATTTTCTATCGTCATTTTTTGTAAACAATATTGTAACAATATCGTAGAGAATTTTAAAATTATTAATTAATATGATATTGATTTTAAGTAAATGTTATCAAGATATAATATTCATCATTAAAAAAAGTCTTCATTAATTTCAAATAAATATTCTATTTTTACATCGTTAAAAATATACAAACTACATTACTTTTTTTTTAAAAGTAAAAAAATATTTAATGTGAGCTGTAAATCACCATGAACTATAAATTAATTAATAGGATATTAATATTAGTATCCTATTGATAAATTATTATATCATTATATTATTGAATATTACAATATTCTATTAATTAATTATCCTAGAACTATTAATTAATAGGATATTGATTTTAAATGAATATTACCAAGATATAGATATATAACATTATTAAAAATGATTCTTTAATTTCAAATAAATATTTTTATGTTTACATCTTTAAAAATTTACAAACTACATAACATTTTTTTTTTATTGTAAAAATATATAATATCAGCTTTTAATTTACATAAACTATGAATTTGTATGAAACTTTAATGAGGAATTTATAATATTCAAAATATACATGAAAATTTAGTTTTAATTATTTTGTATTTTTGTACTAATTTATAAATTACATACCTCCTTTGACTTGTTCTAAGAAGGATTTGACTATAAATAATTCGTTAATTATATGTTACAGCAAACAAAAATTGCTAATAATTTGTAATAAACAGCATCACTTTAATATCTTTGGAAATGTTAGAGGAATTAATGAGAATATATGAATGCAATCAGAGGTTTGAGAAAGCATTATAAAAATGTATGTGAATTTTCATTAAATGTCTCAATCCGTGTAGGTAACATACAACTAATTTCTGTAATAAGAATGGGTGAATTTGTACCATTGAATCAGTTTAATTGGTCGTTAATATAAATTTTTTTCATTATTTATAACAGTGGCAGTAGTTTATCCTGCTAAATGTAATTTTTCTGCTAATTAAATAGATATGATAGGATAAGGGTTAAATATTCTTTTTAGTGTCATTGTAACTGAATAAGAAAAATTGCTGTTCTTTTTTTTTGTCAGCAAATAACTGCTGTTGATAATCTAAATTGGATTTCACAATAAAAAGTTAAAATTTTAATATTCGTTTTTGTTTTTAAATAGTATTTAACGATTACAACGGTTGACAAAATGACAACTTATAAACGATTCTACTTATCTTATACCAATGGCATTTTTTGATCATCTTTCATTACATTTTCATCGTTATTGACATAATTTTTTATTACATTTTCAGCATTATTGAAATTATATTTCATTACATTGAATGCAATGAAATGCTCAATGAATATAAGACTCAATATGTTAGATAAGCATGTTAGGCCATATCCACTCCTTATCGATGGGGTGTTCGCGTATTAAATGAGTGAAACACCATGTCAAGCAGTGTTGAAAAATAAATAAACAAGTGTTACGACAAGCATTATAAATCTATAGGTTGACTAAGCGGAAACGAGAGCAGAAGCTTACCTGAAGTCTCAGATTCAAAGCTACTCATGGCATGCATTGCAGTCGCTGTGTTCAAAATCAATAAAACCCGATAGTGATTTTCCTGAACGCAGAACGTCTGGTATTGATAGTTAGGCTGTTTGATTTGAGTTCAGGGATTTCTCCATACGCTAAGCAAATGGTGCACAACTACCACTAAAATACGCCCTATAGGCCATGTCCTCTCCTTATCGACCTTTGATAGGCTGTTCGAGTTATACTTATAGAACACAACGCCAAGAATTGTTGAAAATAAATAAACAAAAATCTCCAAGAATTCTGACAAAAAGTTGCAATGAACTCTAAGTCGATCAGTGGTACCTTGAACAAAAACGTGAAAGAGTGTTCAAAATCAAGGTGGTGTGGTGCAAATGGATCCACTAGTGGCATCCATTGCAATCGTTGCTTTCAGAAGCGAGAAGACTAGAAAAAAAATATGAAGCTTCTAGAAATGATATATATGTCACCTGGTGGGAGATTTCAGGGTTTCTACCATTTAACAAGAAAACGAGGGGCATTTAGTACTAAACATCTTATGTCCTCAGTTTTAAAACCTTGCCATTCTCTCATCGCTGATGTATGGTCTATTCGGGCAAGTATAAGTAGAACATGAAGTCTGCACAAGATGATCGTGGAGCGCCAACCAAAACCACCGATGTTGAAAACGACAAACAAATATTTACATCAATTAAAGAACCATTCCATTGAGTTAAGAAAAGTTCGCTGCATACATTATTGGAACATGAGATCCAGCAATGCTGAAAAATCACAATAAAAATCTACATTAATTGCAAAAAATTCTTTCATGCCTAAGTAGAGTTCATTGCTTTTAAATGGAACAAGTGTTCTATCAATTTTGAAAAAGAACAAATGAAAAAAGCAATTTTCAAAGAATTTTTTCATTCTTAATTAGAGCTAACAGCATAGATTAGTGGATGGGCATACAGTATTGGTGGCACGCATAAGGTACAACATTTTTAAAACCAATAAAAGTCCCCAGGAACTTTTAAGAGTTCTTTTTTATGCTTAAATGATGTTCACGGTATATACAAATGGAAAAGGACTATCAATTTTGAAAAAAAAAACACTAAAGGAATTGCTAATAACTATGTATTTTATGCTTAAGTGGAGCTGAAAATATATTTGTAGAACATGAAGTCCACCAATTTTGAAAAAAAAATCAAAACAAACAAACAAGACCTATAGGAATTCTTTCATGCTTAAGGAGAGTTCACGGCTGACACGGCTGGTCACTGAAGTGACAAAAAAGTCATGGGATAGCAATATGCAAATTTTCAGATGGCAGTAGCATCGCGTAGAACAGGTATAAATGCGCAGTGCCTTCGCAGAGCTTTCATTT
Organism: Caerostris extrusa; assembly: GCA_021605095.1. Classification (NCBI taxonomy): domain Eukaryota; kingdom Metazoa; phylum Arthropoda; class Arachnida; order Araneae; family Araneidae; genus Caerostris; species Caerostris extrusa. The sequence goes on along the minus strand of BPLR01015935.1, from coordinate 87,020 downwards.
CTGTTCAAGTTATTCATGTGAAGAGGTTTTGACGTGATGATGACCGCACGACGGGAATTAACAGACTTGAACGCGGAATGTTAGTTGGAGCTAGACGCATGGGTCATGCCATTTCGGAAATCGTTAGGAATTCAACATTCCCAGATCCACTGTGTCAAGAGTGTGCCGAGAGTCTGAAATTTCAGGCATAACATAATGGACAGCGCAGTGGTCGACCGCCTGCACTTAACGACCGACACCGGCGACGTCTGCAAAGAGTCGTAAATTCTAACAGACAAGCAACACTGCGTCAAAATAACCTCAGAAATCAATGTGGGACGTACAAGGGGACTTGTCTGTTAGAACTGTGCGTAGAAATTTGGCTTTCTTGGGCTATTCCAGCAGAAGACCGACTCGAGTGCCTTTACCGACAGAACGACATCGCTTGCAGCGACTCTCGTGAGCACGGGGAGCATATCGGTTGGTCCCTAGATGAATGGAAAACCGTGGCCTGGTCCGATGAGTCACGATTTCAGTTGGTAAGAGCTGATGGTAGGGTTCGAGTGTGGCGCAGACCCCACGAAGCCATGGACCCAAACTGTCAGCAAGGCACTGTTCAAGCTGGTGGTGGCTCCGTAATAGTGTGGGCTGTTTTTCATGGCATGGTCCTCTGATGCGACTGAACCGAACATTGACTGGAAATGCTTATGTTTAGCTACTTGGAGATCACTTGCAGCCATTCATGGACTTCATGTACCCAAACAACGATGGGATTTTTTTATGGATGACAATGCGCCATGTCACCGGGCCACAACTGTTCGCGATTGGTTTGAAGAACATTCTGGACAATTCCAACGAATGATCTGGCCACCTAGATCGCCCGACATGAATCCCATCGAGCATTTATCATCATCGAGAGTCTGTTCGTGTCCAAAATCCTGCACCATCAACTCTTTCACAATTATGGACATCTATCGAGACAGCATGGCTCAATATTCCTGCAGAAGACTCCCAACAACTTGTTGAGTCCATGCCACGTCGAGTTGCTGCACTTCGCCGGGCGAAAGGAGGGCCGACACGATATTAAGAGGTATCCCATGACTTTTGTCACTTCAGTGTATAAATGAAACCTAATATCCACCAATGTCGGAAAACTACAAACAAAAATCTACAGAAATTGCATATAATTCTTTAATGCTGAAATTGACTTTGATGCACAGATGAATGAAACGGGAAGACAATCAATTTTTAAAGACAACAACAAAATAAATCTCTAAGAATTGAAAAATAATCATCCAACATAAGGAATAATCAGGCTTCATACTGGCTGTTGAGCAATGTTTTATAATACTTTATTCCGTTTATTACTGTATTTATTATAGAGTTAGTAAGAGGTCATAAATCGTTAGTTCTGTATTACGTGTCATGAATTAAACAATTTTATACTCTATATTACTAATATTTTCTTGGGAGATATAAGAAACCTTTAATAAAATATATATCACATTTCCGTCTTTGATAGGGGTTATTTTGAGTACCTATTCTTGAACAATTGATCGTAATTATACAATAATTTTTCAAAGTACATTACGTTAAATGACTAGGAATTGACTTGATCTCAATTATGCTAATGCCTTCATTTATTATAATGATATTATTGACTAAATGTGACATGAATATTGAAATAATTACTTTAGTGAATACAACGTAGAATATTCATTTTCAAAATATTCATACCTCAGTGTTTTATTCTTTTCATCTTGTTTCATAGGAAAAAGCTATATTAAGGTATCTTTAATAGCTTTTGCATATCAACAATGATACTGTAGTATTTTTTTCACGGAGAGAGTTGTGGCATTTCATTCCAAAGAGACAGGGAGTATGTTATTTGACGAGTATAAAATAACAACCATTCACTCAAATTCAACAGCTTACAAGCAGTATTGTGGGTAGTTATATTACATGCAATTAGCGTTTTGTACTAATGAGAATAACTTATCACTCAAATCTGTTAGCAAATATTCGGTATCATGTATAATGAGACTCAAGAATTAGCAATTGTTTCCACCTGTGGGACTTTCACAGGTCAAAACAACTGCAAATTGAATAAGAACTACACCATGAGTTGCTTCATCGTGAGATACTAGCTGAGGAATGTCTACTTCAATGAGAAGTAAGGGAAGCTGGCAGATTAATTTTGACGGATTGTCTTAAAAGGAGATTTTTGGTGAAAAGAAAGAGTTCTGCGACGAATCGACCAGAAGTGTTATTTTTTCTTTTTTTTTTTTTCCTCTGAAGGAATGAATAGGCCGGAGTTTCCGCCTGTTTTCAAAGTAACCCTCTTGCGGTTTTGGGCATCACACAGTTTGATAATTAAGGCCAGCCGCACATATATAATATCAAAGTGCTTTACAAAAATCTCCTTTCTGTAGAAAAATAAAACGTTGAATTTATTTTGCAAAATTGCATCGAAAACTTATTACTTAGTATCGACGAGTTAGTTGGAACACAATTCAAGCATTTGGGCATCTTTAGAGACATTTTTACGCAATTTAAATACTCTCTAGGAGAAGTTCGTATTAAAATACGCTCTCCGCCTATAATGAACACGTACTGTTGAAACGTCTTCGTTATGAAGACGTCTGCCTCCACGGATTCATTCATTCTACTTAGCCCAAATTTAATCCGCGAGAAAACAATGCAGAAGTAAGCATCACGACTTATTTAAGCGGCGATGTTTCGAGAGGAAGGCGCTAGCTGCGTCTCGCAAGTCTGCGAGGAGAATGCGTAAGCTTCGTCCATTTATCAAATTAAGGGCTGACTTTTGTGAGAAGGCGGCCTTCACCCTGGGGCCTTCACGGAACAGAAACGGAAGCCTCTCCCCTGTGCTTAAATGGGTCTGGGTCTTCATTTAAGTCACGGTTGGATTCTTCGTTGGACAATAAGTGCAGAGGACGGTGGCAATCGAATTCTTCATGAGAAGAGACAAGAAAAATTCAAAGATTATAAAAATCGCAATATTTTGATTAGGTCCATTGTATTATTTTTTGCCAAACATATTTCATTGTTTGATTAGAATCTTTTTAATGTTTTTATATGAATTTTCATATTTTAATACTAATAAATTTTTAATTTGTATGTAATAATATTAGAAATTCGTTAAGTGAAGCCTAACCCATATCTTCTTTGTAAATTTTTGTGATAAGCGTGCCATGTTTGTAAGTCGAAATGTAGTTTATCATTGAACAGTGGAAAACGGAGGATAGGATGATAGGTGACGCTGAATGTGCAACATTTAAATTATTACATATAGTTAATGATTATTACCGGCAACTTATTTTTTAACTATTACTGTATGCAACATTTGATCGACCATTATCATATGCAACATTTGATTGAGCATTATTTTAAGCAACATTAAATCTACTAAATATTTACTATGTTGCATACAATTGTAGTTAACTTCAATTGTATGGAACATATAATCAATTATTATTATACATGAAATATAGGCAAACACTATTATATACAACACATATTTGTAATTAATTTAAGCAACGTATAGTCGATCATTATTTTAAGCACCTTATAATCATCCCCACATCTTTTCTATGATGCACACAGATGTAGAAAACTTTTATTGTATGCAACAAACAGTCTAGTATTATTATACATAAAATATAGGTAAACATTATTGTATGTCATATACAGTTAGCCATTATTGTAAGCAACTTATAGTCGACCATTAGTGTATTCAACATACAATCAACCATTATTCTATGCAATATATAGTCAACTATTGTTGCATGCAACAAATAGTCACCCATTATTGTATTGGTGACTCATGACATGAACACTATCATAATTAAAGATCAAAACGCCTTACAAAAGTCCCATTTATGTAGAAAAACATACTGAATTTATTTTGCAAAACTACGTATGTGAACTTATTCTTCAGTATCAACGAGTTAGTTGCAACACAATTCAAGATTTTGAACATTTTTGGAGACATTTTAAGACATTTTAAAGTTATTTAAATGTTATCTAGAAGATATACGTACTGAAATACGTTCTCCTCCTATAATAAACAACGTACTGGCGGAACTTCTTCGTTATGAAGATGTCCGCCTCCACGGATTCATTCATTGTACTTAGCTCAAATTTAATCCGCGAGAAAACAACACAGAAGTGTGCGTCACGGCTTATTTAAGTGGCGATATTTCGAGAGGAATGCGTAAGCTGCGTCCATTTATCAAATTAACGGCTGACTTTTGCGAGAAGGCGGCCTTCACCCTCGGGCTTCACTCGAAACAGAAACGGAAACCTCTCCCGTGTGCTTAAATGGGTTTAGGTCTTCATATAAGTCACGGTTGGATTCTCCGTTGGACAATAAGTGCAGAGGACGATGGTAATGAAGTTCGTCCTGAGAAGTGTCCCGAAATTCAATGATTATAAAAATTGCATTATTTTGATTAGAGCCATTGTATTATTTTGCTAAATATATTTCATTGTTTTGATTAGATTCATATTCAATGTTTTTTGTATGAATTCTCATATTTTAACAGTAATATATTTTTTACTTTTGTAATAATAATTGAAAGTCGACAAGTGAAGGCTAATCCAAATCGTCCTTTTTAAATTTTTGTGATGGACGTGCAATATTTGTAAGTTGAAATGGTCTATCACTGAATAGTGGAAGGTGCAAATTTCCCAGGCGATTCCATATGAGTGTTCTTTTAGAATTAAAAACGCCGAATTTGCAACATATAATTTATATATATAGAAAGATTGTTCCATGCAACATTTTGTCAATCATTATTGTATACAACATATAGTCGACCATTATTTTAAGCAACATATAGTCGACCATTACTTTAAGCAACATATAATCTGTTACATCTCTCTATCGTACATACAAATATAGTCAACTTTCATTGTAAGCAACATATTAGTATACATAAAATACAGGCAAACACTATTGTATGCAACATATATTCAACTATTAGTGTATGCAACATAAATTCGACCATTAGTGTATGCAATATATAATCAGCCATTATTTTATATAAAAATATAGATAACTATTAATGTATGCAACAAATATTCACCCATTATAGTATTAGTGACTTATGACATGAAAAGTATCATGACAAAAAATCCCATTTATGTAGAAGTAAAAAAAAACATTGGATTTATTTAGCAAAACTGCACTGGTGAACTTATTTCTTACTATGAACCAGTTAGTTGCAAAACAATTCAAGCATTTGGACATCTGTGGAGACATTTTTACGTAATTTAAATATTATCTGGAAGAAGTTCGTTTGAAAATATGTTCTTCGACAATAATGAACACGTACTTCGTTATGAAGACGTCTCGCCTGCACGGATTCATTCATTCAACTTAACCCAAATTTAATCCGCGGGAAAACAACGCAGAAGTGAGCGTCACAGCTTATTTAAGCGGCGATATTTCGAGAGGAATGCGTAAGCTGAGTCCATTTATCAAATTAAGGCCTGACTTTTGAGAGAAGGCGGCCTTCACCCTGGAGCCTTCACTGAAACGGCCTTCAGAAACGGAAGCCTCTCCTGTGTTCTTAAATGGGTTTGGGTCTTCATTTAAGCCACGGTTGGATTCTCCGTTGGACAATAAGTGCAGAGGACGATGGTAATGAAGTTCCTCCTGCTTTGTATGACATTTTTAAACTAACTCTGCCTTTCGGAATGAAACTAATGAAAAATTATAACGATTGATATCGAGCACCCCACGCTTTTAGAACAGTGGCATTCATTTTCTCGTCAGTCATTTTATTCTTACGTTAACAATTATTTTTTACTTTCTAGTTTGATTAACTCTAAAAGCGTGTTTTTTTAGTTTTTTAAACTATTAATTTATTTTTAACTTTTTAGTTTGATTAACTCTAAAAACGTGTTTTTTAGTGTTTTTAAACTATAATATTTAAATGAGATCGGTATTTAGTACTGGTTCCTACAATAATTTAATTGCGAATAAAACAAAGGCTAAATGCGAATATGTCGAGCCAGCCAGGATTATCCTGAGGGAATCCGTTGTCGTGCTGTCCCATGTAGGTTTGAATGTCTGAAAGATGTCTGTAAATGTTTCTTTGTAGCTTAAATAGTGTGCATGAGGACAAACAGATCTCCAGGGGAAAATGATCGCCGATTAAGATGACTTTTCCAAGGCTGTGTGTTTTAATCACTAATCCTGGCGATCCTAATCATGATGAGATAATAGACTTATTAAAATATTTTAGTGTTGTCGGTCTTTGTTATGTCTACAACGTTTAAATTAAATCGGATCTCTTAAAGTATGGCAAAATCGAACCCAAAGAGTCAGTTACGTACATACAAACATACATACAAACAAACATGCATACAGGTGAATCTAATAAAAGCGTATTATTTTAATTACAATTGTTGCATTATTTTGACATTGATTTGATTAAACTCATACTCATTTTTTAACAGTAGTATATTTTTAGTTTGAATGTAATAAAATTTGAAATTCGATCTATGTAATATAACCCAAATCGTCCGTGTAAATTTTATAACTTACGTGACATGTTCGGAGACATGTCGACACGCGCATGTCGGACGTTCTTGAGAGTTCGTTCAAATATAAAATTGCTGAATTTGCAACATATAAATTATTACATATAGTCAACGATTATTTCATTTCACATATTGTCAACCATTATTGCATGTAATATATCTAGTCGACCATTATTTTATGCAACATATAATCTACTACATACTTTCTATGTTGCATACAAATATAGTCAACATTTATTGTATGCGACATATAGTCCACTATTATTACACATAAAATATAGGCAAACACTATTGTACGCAACATATATTCAGTCATTATTGCATGCAATATTTAGTTGACCATTAATGTATGCAACATATAATCTGCCATTATTGCATGTAACATTTAGTCGACCATTAGTGTATGGAATATATAAATATCCCTTATTTTATATAAAATATAGATAAGTATTATTGTATGCAACGAAGTCATCCATTAGTATATTGGTGACTCATGACAAAAATATTTGATTAAAGATCAAAGTATTATAAAAAGTCCCATTTATATAAAAGAAGAAGCCATTGAATTTTTTTTGCAAAAACTGCATTGGTGAACTTATTCTGCTGTATCAACGAATTAGTTGCAACATTATTCAAGCATTTGTTCATCTTTGGACAAATTTTTACGTAATTTAATTGTTATCTAAAAGATGCCCGTATTAAACTACGTTCTCCACGTATAATGAACACGTATTGCCGGAACTTCTTCGTTATGAAGACGTTTCGCCACAACGGATTCATTCATTCTACTTAACCCAAATTTAATCCGCGAGAAAACAACGCAGAAGTGAGTATCACGGCTTATTTAAGCGGCGATATTTCGAGAAGAACGTGAGCTGCGTCCATTTATCAAATTAAGGACTGACTTTTGTGAGAAGGCGGCCTTCACCCTGAGTCTTCACTCGAAACAGAAACGGAAGCCTCTCCTGTGTGCCTGAATGGGTTTGAGTCTTCATTTAAGTCAAGGTTGGATTCTCCGTTGGACAATAGGTGCAGAGGACGGTGGTAATCGAGTTTGTCCTAAGAAGAGACCGGAAATTCAATGATTATAATAATCACGTCATTTTTATTAGTACCCTTGAATTATTTTGCCAAGTATATTTCATTGTTTTGATTAGAATCATATTCAATACTTTTTATATGAAATTTCATATTTTTATACTAAAAAAAAATTTTAGTTTGTATTTAATAATATATGAAATTCGATATGTGAGGCCTAACACAAACCTTCCTTGTAGATTTATGTGATGGACGTGTCATGTTTGTAAGTCGACATGTAGTATAAGTCGAATTGTGTATCATTGAACAGTGAAAAAAAGGGTGGATGATTTAAATTTCCCCAGACAATTCCCTTTGTGGGTTCGTATAGAATTAAAAACGTTGAATTTGCAACATATAATTTATTACTTGTAGTCAACGATTATGTCTTGCAACATATTGCCAATCATTATTGTATAGACAACCATTATTGTATGCAACATATAATCAACCATTATGGTATGCAACGTATAGTCCAACATTATTGTATTCAGCATATAGTCGACCATTAGTCTATGCAAAATATAGCCGACCATTACTGAATGTAACATCTAGCCGACTATTAGTGTATGCAATATATAATCAACCATTATTTTATATAAAATACACACAAATATTATGTATGTATAAAATAGTCACTCATTATTGTATTGGTGAGTCATGACATGAAAAGTATCATGGTTAAAGATCAAAGTACCCTTCAAAATTCTCACTTATGTAGAAGAAAAAAACATTGAATTTTTTTCGCAAAACTGCATTTGTGCACTTATTCCATAGTATCAACCAGTTAGTTGGAACACATTTAAAGCATTTGGACATCTTTGGAGACATTTTTATGTAATTTAAATACTCTCTAGAAGAATTTCGTATTAAAATACGTTCTCCTCGTATAATAAACAACGTACTGGCGGAACTGCTTCGTTATGAAGACGTCCGCCTCTCTGGATTCATTCATTCTACTTAACTCAAATTTAATCCGCGAGAAAACAACTCAGAAGTAAGAGTAACAGCTTATTTAAGCGGCGATATTTCGAGAGGAATGCGTAAGCTGCGTCCATTTATCAAATTAAGGGCTGACTTTTGAGAAAAGGCGGCCCTGGAGCCTTCACTCGAAACGGAAATGGCCTCTCCTGTGTTCTTAAATGGGTTTGGGTCTTCATTTAAGTCCCGGTTGGATTCTACGTTGGACAATAAGTGCAGAGGACGATGGTAACATATTTCCAATCAACATTGTATGCAACATATAGTCGACCATTATTTTAAGAAACATTTAATCTATTTGATTAGAATCACATCCATCTTTATTTTTAGTTTGTATTTAATAATATTTGAAATTCTATTTTGTCGTCGTACAAATGTAGTCAAAACTTTTATTGAGTCAAATTTTACGCAACATATAGACAGCCATTATTGCATGCAAATATTTAGACAACCATTAATATATGCAAACATTTAGACAACCATTATTGTATGCAACATATAGTCGAACATTAGTGTATACAATATTTGGTCGACCTTTAGTGTTTGCAACATATAGTCAGCCATTTTTGTATACAGCATATAATCAACCATTATTTTATATAAAATATAGACAAATATTATTGTTTGTCTCAAATAGTCACTCATTATTGTATTGGTGACTCATGACATGAAAAGTATCTCGATTAAAGATCAGAGTACAATACAAAAATCCCATTTATGTAGGAATAAAACCATTGAATTTATTTTGCAATACACTATATTTGTAAACTTATTCTGCAATATCAATGAGTTAGTTGCAACACAAGTCAAAGTATTTGGATTGCTTTGAAGATATTTTTACGTTATTTAAATATTATCTAGAAGAAATTCGTATTTGAATACGTTCTCCACCAATAATGAACAAGTACTGCGGAACTCTTCATTATGAAGACGTCTCGCCTCCACGGATTCATTCATTTTACTTAACCTAAATTTAATTTCTCGAGAAAACAACGCAGAAGGAGCGTCACGGCTTATTTAAGCGGCGATATTTCGAGAAGAACGTGAGCTGCGTCCATTTATCAAATTAAGGGATGACTTTTGTGAAAGGCGGCCTTCACCCTGAAGCCTTCACTGAAACAGAAACGGAAGCCTCTGTGCCTAAATGTGTTTGGGTCTTCATTTAAGTCACAGTTGGATTCTCCGTTGGACAATAAGTGCAGAGGACGGTGATAATCGAGTTCGTTCTGAGAAGAGATCGGAAATAATTATAAAAATCGTATTATTTTGATTAGGACCATTGTATTATTTTGACAGGTATATTTAATTGCTTTCATAACCATTTTCAATGTTTTTATATATAATGTCCATTATTTTAACAGTAATATATTTGTAGTTAGTTGGTATTACTTTGGGGGATCCAAAATTTACAAAAACATTTTCTTAATAATTTTTAATTATATAAACCATTAATTTCAGTACAATCAAATGTCAATAATATGTATTATGAAAGAATTACGAATGCCACAGTAATGAAGAAAAATAACATCCAATTATTTCCGCGTCTCTCACCATTTTTATATTTTTGCTTCCAGTTATATTATCTCTTTGGTCTTTTTTAAATTTTGATTGTTATTAGATGTTTTGCACTTGCAAATAAGATTTTTAAGTATGGTTGAAAATTCTACTACTGAATTCCATATAAATATTTTCCAGCAGCTATCTTACTAACTTATCTGTTTAATTAAAAATTAGTTACTAATATTTTATGTTTTTGTAGTTGGTCAATAATGTGTCTATATAGTATTTTACGATTAAAGTGGGATATGTATATATAGTATTTTATAATGGATGTAATGTAATGATGGGTGTAGATATTGTTTTAACATCAAGAACTTTTGTTTAGTTAAAATCTTAAAAACAAAAGGAAAAGCAAAAAATGTATTAACATTTTGTATTTAATTTCAAATCCTTAATAATAATGAAGCTTACTATTAATTAAGCTTAACGTATAACGCTTAAAGTACATGTACATATATAAAAAAAACTGTCTTGCAAAAAAGGTCTGTAGTGAAAAAAGTCAATGATTTTAAGAATAATGCCTATAAATATAATATAAAAGGTTTTTTCAAACGGAAATTACACCTTTTGTTAAACTGCTTAAAATACCTTCTGAACACGATATAGCCTTTGTTTAAAGCATTGAATTTTTAAATTGATGTAGTTTTGTAAGACAATTATGGAGCAAAAATAGGTATCTTTTTGATGAACACGATAAACCAGTAGGATGAAAGTTTGCTCATTAGAAATGAAGAGGAAACCGGAAAGTGAAAACTCCTGTAGGCACTAGAAAGTTCATTAAAAATTTTTCAGATCGAACTGAATGGACCATGTACTTAATGTACAAAATAAATAATGCTCTCATTATTGATTTTGAATACCAGGGTCATTAAACTAAGTCATTTGCATCTAGAACTCAGACATGTAACATAATAAGCATTACTACAGGAAGCCACAATATTACAATACAACAACGTATTTTTGAACGAACATAATCAAACGTAGCATCTGGAGGTGGTCAAATCCAATGCTAGGGCATTTTGTCTGAAGAGTTATTGTGGCAATTCTTTGACATAAATGAGGTTCACATTCTCCAGTGTCTCAGAAACCTAAAATTCTATTCACAAAGCCAATTGTACCACTAGGTCATATTGAATTTGCCCTATACCTATTATATCATAGAAGAAAAAAAAAGCACCATGCCCTGTAAACAAGCATATGAAGGAATCATTGCTTCTAGATTTTCAGACTAAGGCTTTTGATTGAGAAACGTGAAGTGCTATCCATTAAGCCAATCCACCCATCCAAGTAATGTTAAATTTTCTTTATAACTATAACCTCATAGGTGAAGAGTCTTATGTCCGGTAAACAAGCAAATGAAGGAAGCATTACTCCACGAGTTTCTGTCTAACCACATTTCGTTGAGAACCTAAAGTTATATCTACTAATCCAATCAACCCCATCCAGGAAATGTTAAATCTGCTTTATAACTATAAGGCCATAGGTGAAAAGTCTAATATCCAGTAAACAAGCAATTGAAGGAAACATTATTTCTCGAGTTTCCGACTAAGCACATTTGGTTGAGAAATTTAATGTGCTATCCACTAAGCTAATCTGTACAATCTAGAAAAGTCTTCCAATCGTATATCACATCTTAGGCGAAAACTCTAATGTCCTCGGTAAACAAGCAATCAAAGGAAACATTACTTCTCCAGTTTCCAACTAAGATAATTTGATTATAACCTATTAAAATTGCTATCCATTAAACTAATTTTGTAGAGTCTAGGCATTATTCAATCTGCAATATATATATCATATAGGTGAAACCCTCATGTTCCGTAAACAAGCATTCAAAGGAAACAAAATAATAGATAAATCGTAACATGTGTTCCCAATCAGGCTTGAAAACATTAAGAAAGTATCAAATATCTAACTAGACCAACAAAAACAACCAAAACTTTTACCGTAAAAGAACTCCAAACAAACTTATTAGTCATTAATAACGTTAAACTTTAATAAGCATCTATTATCTGAACGCTATTTTGCTTCAGAACCTGCGGTGTATCGCATTTTGCATTAAAACCATAACTTCGTCCCAGCACCAAAAATAACCATCAAAAGTAGGCGAAAAGTCTATTGTCTAACAATCAATAGAAGGAAGCATCGCTTCTCAAATTTCCGACTAAGTGCATTTGGTTAAGAGACCTAAAGAGCCAACTAAGTCAATCTTCACAATATAGGCAATAGTTAAATCTGCAATATAATTATAATATCGTAGGCGAAAAGTGTAATATCTAGCAAAGAAGCAATCGAAAGAAAGATCACTTCCCGAATTTCTGATTAGGCACATTTGGTTGAGAAACCTAAAGTGCTATACACTAAGCCAATCTATAGAATCTACGTAAAGTTAAATCTGCAATTATATCATGTAGGCGAAAACCCTCATGTCCCATAAACAAGCATTCGAAGGAAACATAAATAGTAAATAAATCTCAACATGCTTCTTTCTAATCAGTCTTCAAGCAACATAGCTAAAGTATCAAATATCTAGCTATACCAACACAAACAACAAAAAAAAATCTCCGTAAAAGAACTCCAAACAAACTTATTAGCCATTAATAACGTTAAACTTTAATAAGCATCTATTATCAGAACCCTATTTTTGCTTCCGAACCTGCGGTGTATCGTATTTTGCCATTAAAACCATAACTTTGTCCCGGCATAAAAAAGTAACCACCGAAAGTTGGAAAGGAAGATAAAAAAAAAAGTGCATATATGTATGTAAGCGAGTCCCGTATGCTTTTGTCATGTTTTTCATTATTTTCGTGAAGAAGAGAGACCATGTCGGCTTTAATGAAAGAAAGTAGCCAGTGGTGAAGAAACACAAGAAAGCACTTAAGCAATTACCGGGGAAAGACGAAAGCATAAACTTTAAGTGATGCATTATAGATATACACAGTGCAGACTGGACGAGGGAGAAGTAGTTTATGCCACGCGGAGGTGGATGTATCACTATTAAAAAAGAGGAACCGCGATATTTTTGTTGTGCTTTAGGTAAAGCTTTGGGTTTTGATACCTTAAGCATGGTTTATGTACTAATTGAAAATTAAAGATTGGGAAATTAAATACGGTTATAATATGTTGCCATTAAACTAGTGTGATATTTCGATTAAGTATTGCTATCATACATAATACATAAATATTTAAATAGAGTACAGTTAAGGCAATATTAATTTTTTTTTTTTTACATCAAAAGCTACTTCTATACCAGAGAGGACGTAAATGTGCATATAAGCTAGTTCTTTAAAAAACAAGTGTTAAGTACTAGGGATATTTACTCCCTAAGGTGTAAGGGCCTGAATGGCCGAGTGGCTAGCGCTCTGGCCCTCGGTACCATTAGATTTCGGGTTCGAGTCCCGGACGGTGCCATGGATGTGTAGTGGTTCGGAATCCACTTTAAACTGTAGGTCCCGGTCTGTTTAGCCTAATGTGTGCACAAGATTACCGTAGAGCGACAAACCAAACCAAAACCAAACCAAACCTAAGGTGTAAAATAGAGTTTAGAATACCGAATAGAAAAATGGATTAATAGGATGTAGTGCATGCAGTTACAAAATATCCTTTTTTAAAGGATGGCTGATACTCACAGATAGGAGGCGAGCCCACATAGCCTATTCAAGAAACTCCCAGATATACTCTATAGCATTTAAGTCTGCAGTTCTAGAGGGCCCAATCTTTATGACGTATCCTCTTCCAAAACATTCGTTTATTACATAAGTTCTACATGGAATCAGGACACTCAAAACCACCTTTGGAAAGGTGCAAAATATGGCTTCAAGGATTAATCAATATATTGTACAGAGCCATTGAGAATCTGATAGAAATGTGGAGGATTGTGGGGTTATACAATATGCTGTCCACCAAGAATATCCACTGATATAATGCTCCATTTTAAATGGTAGGAACATATATATAGTACTATATGTCTCAGGTTCTCCAATAACATTTGCCGAATATTATTCAGATTCTGTTGTGCGAAGATGTGTGGAAAGCAAATACCAGACATTCTTGTAAATAAACTCATCTCATGAAGCTTTCTGGAATTATTAATATTTGATACTCATTTTAGTTTCTTTGTGTGTAAGTTACGAGAACTGAGAATCTATTGAAATTTTGTTATGCATTGTTGTAATAAAAAAATACAGTTCTTTATTGTTTACAATCTCAAAACACCTACTTTCCTGAATCTGTTTCTGTAAATTGGATATGATGTTGGTGTTATATTTCAGTTTCTAATAATTTATACTTGTCACTGACCTACTTCCACTACTTCATAATTCAAAGTTTAATCGTTATTCCTTTTAACTGTTTGTATATAATTTTACCAAATGTTATATTAAAAATTTTCTCGAAATTCGTCGAGGTGTACTAAAGAATGTAGAGTTATTTAGAGTATATCGAGGTACATTAGAGGAGTACTCCTCTAATTCTTCGCCACCCACCCGCACATATACGCTTACGTATTTGGTACAAGATATGTGCGTCTTTTTTTTTTGCAAACAGTCAACAAGCAACAGTCTTACAACGTTAATTCGGTAAGTTCATTTCAAAAAAATTGAAAAAATAAATTCCGATGTTATTAAAAACATATTTAATCACTTTAAGTTAAATATATATAGGCTAATAAAAATTACAAAAATTATATAATTATCTAAAGGCTTGTGCTAAAAGAGTCTTTTATGTCTATATATTCTGATCAAAATTTTTTTTTTTGTCCAAAATAATTTCATAAAGTTTATTTTATGCATAAAGAGTCAATCTGTATTGAAAAAACATATTTTAAAACTTTTATAATACTGTATGACATCATGACTCATTTGGACATCTACAAAATGACAAGGAAATTTGAAATTGTACAAATTACAAAGAACTTCATAAAGTTGCTGCCATAAATAAAGAGTCACCTTATATTGAAAAACATATTTTAAAGGTTTTATAATGCTATATAACACCATGGCTCATTTGGACACCTTCTATACCATGTAAAAAATAAGAATATACAAATTGCACTAATTGTAAATAATAAATAAAAACATTTAAAAATTGTAACCTGCATATAATGTACATGTCAAATCAGCAACAAATATTTAATGCAGAAATGAAATGTTAGATATTAAATCAGTACTCAAATTAAATAAGATAGTTCCTCTTTAGAAATAACAACATCTTTTAAAGTAGAATATCTGAATACATTTTACAAAATATTTCTTAAAACCACAAGGTAAATATCCGAATTAAAATAATGGCACGCGAACACTAGAAGATAGTCACTCACTTCAGCTTGCTACTAACTTTTAATTAATAAATTGTGACTTCATCAGTGAACTACGGAATAATTGCTTCCACTTTCCCTCTTCTAGAGCGCTGTTTGCAAAGAAGAGACATTGTGAGTCTTCATTTGCTCTCTCCAGCCCAGCGATCTTTTCTAATGGAAGTCCTCAAAGACGGCTTTCATTAGAAATAATGCCTTTGCAGATGTTGTTGGCTGAGATCGCAGTTAGTCTTTCTTCCGTTAATATCATTACGGGTCGTACTCAGTGTCACAGGTGCAAGAGTTCGCTGCATCTTGAATTAATTGCAGCCTTCTGGTTCTTGGTGGCAAATTGACGTCAGAAGGATTCAGAGTTAAGAAGAGGGAATTAGCGGATTAAAGAACTGACATTTAGGTAAGGGCAAGATGTTGCGGGTTAAACGAGAAACACTTGTAGCAACTTGTAAGCAGTCACTGATTGGCATGAATATCGTGAAACTCTTTTATACTAAAGACACACAGTTACTTGCATTTTTAAAGGTGGAAATAATGTAAAAATAATGTAAATTTGTAATAATGTAGAAATTCTACTATTTTATGAGAAAACATGTTGGATTTTTAGATTAAACAGACCCAAATGTCAGCATGTAAGAAACAAATCCATTTGGTAATATATATTTTTTTAAAAACTTCCATTTGAATAAGGAAATTTATATAAAATTATGTAAATGTCAAATAAAGGATTTTAAGTAAATAAAACTTTTTGAAATGCATTAAGAAATATTACAGAATTAATGATAATTAAATTAATTTGGTAAATACAACTAGTTAGTTCTCAATTTTGGATGTGCATGTAACAAATAACATCAATCAATAAATTTTTATATAACAAGGGACTTTTGTAACGAATATTATAATTTTTTTGATATTAATGATATTTAATTGCTTGTACTTTATAAATGATCAATATGAAACATTTCTTAAAAGATAGAATAACCTCAAAATTTCTTCATTATAAATAATTTTTCCACAGCTACAATGTTAAAAAAGATAATTTCTTCATTTAGAAAAACATACTATAAATATATAAAGAAAATAAACTATGTAACTAGAAAAAGAAGAGATGCTAATTTTACATATGCCTGATGTAGACAATAAATCATATGAATTGAAATAATAATTTATTTTCTAAATTTTTATTCAACAGTAAACATTAATATTTAAATTACTTAATAAATATTAAAATCTGAAATTTATTTTATAATTTATATTGTTTAATTATATTATTAAATTTATATATTTGAAATTTATATTGTTAAATTTATATACCTGAATTTTATATTGTTAAATTTATATATCTGAAATTTATATTTTTATTTTATATTATATTTGAAAATTTATTTATTTATACGATTTTATTGTTCATATCAAATAAGATAATTTATTATAATTAAAATAAATTATCAATAAGGAATAACTAATGTTTTTTATTGAAACATTGATACTTTTCAGTAAGCATCGCTATTTATTTCATGATCAAATAAATTTATTATTTTAAAGTGAAAATGATATAAGAAGGATAGGTTCATTTTCTGTTTATTTTTACATAATGTTTTCTTTATATTATGAAAATATCGCAGTTAGAAATATGATCCGTCTGACACTGCAATAAGGAAATAATGATGTCACATGGTAATAATGAAATAATGTCACATGGTAATAATGAAATAATGATGTCACACTGTAAATTTTGAAGAGAAACTCTGCAAAATTTATATATAATAAAACTATTTAATAATTTCTAAAGCAATATTTAAAAACACAACAAAAATTAAATTATTTATGATGTTACAGGCAATAAAAATATACTAAACTTTGAAGATCTTATAAATACTACTATGCTATTTTAGAAAGAAGTGCATCCCACAAGGTTTGCATGTTTGGTTAAAATTTTATTTCATATTTCCTATAGGCAGCAAACCCATGAATATTCAATACCAAGAATTTAAACTAATTCATTAAGTGACTATTATATCACTGATATACCTCTCCAATTATACACTTCAATTATTAATTACATTTGTCGAAAAATTTATATAAAATGTGTCCATTATCCAATTATGATCACTGACATTTCTCCCTCTATTATCAACTTACAATCAATTTCAAGATTCCATTCTTCCAATAGACTGTCTATGGCCGGCTTATAATCACCGAGGAAAAGCATAATCACCTGCACTAATTCACAGTGACTAATCTCACCTTTCATCAGCAGCAAAGGTCTGAAAATCATTTTCTTATTTTCCTTGTATTATTGAACATTAATATTTAAATTACTCAGTACATATTCAAACACAAAATTAATATTATGAACTAATATTTTATTGTTCATATCAAATTGATCAAATGCGTGTATTTATTGTAACTAAAATACATTTTCAATAAGAAGTAAGTAAAATTGTTTACAGAAAAATTAATAACTTTGAGTGACATTGCAATTTATTTTATTATCAAATAAATATGATAATTTAGAGGTAAAATGATACAACAAGAATAAGTTCATTTTATTTTTAAGTTTACATAATTTTTCTTTATATTATGTTATCATTACAGTTACAAAACTTTAAGTTTGATATCATTATCTTAAGTGTGATAATTGTCTTATATCAAGTGATAATTATCAGTAATTATTGTGTGATCATTATCTTATATTAAGTGCGTTATCATATCTTATTATCACACGTGAGATATTATTATCTTCTTGTTAATTGTAGGAAAACATTGTTCTTCAAAATTTGAATATAATTGAAACTATTTAATAATTTCTAAAATAACTATTAAAATAAATATATCTACTATAAATAATATTTAAACTGTTTAATAATTTATTTTACACCAAAAATGAGTTTATTTATGATGTTATACACAAAAAGTATACTAAACTTTGCAGAACTTATAAATATTACGTTATTTTAAGGAGAAATGCACACAAGGTTTATATGTTTGATTCAAATTGTATTTCAAGTTTCCATAGGTAGCAAAGAATGAAAGATTCAATATCAAGAATTTAAAATAATTCATTAAGTCACTATTATATGTGTCGATGATATACATCTCCAAATTATTGACTTCAAATATCAATTACATTTGTCAAAAAGTTATATAAAATGTCTCCATTATCTAATCATAATCACTGATATTTCTCCTTCCATTAACAGTTCCAAGATTCCATTCTTCCAATAGACTGTCTATGGCCAACTTATAATCACCGAGGGGAAGACCTGCTCTAATTCACAGTGACTAATCTCGCCTTTCATCAGCAGCGAGGTCCGGAAATCAAGTCCGGGGTATTAAACCAGGACTCTGCAAACCTGCACGGCCAGAAATTTATTATGCCATTCCCGATTCGCCTTTAAAGCAGCAGTGTGCTTGCGTGTGCATACACAGTATGCTTCTCGGTTTAATCAAGTGTATACGTGGGCTGGTGGGGGGACTTGGAGGTGGAGGATCTGTCTTCTAATGATTTCTCGGCGACGGTCGGCCAGTTATTGCAAACTGATGGATGGCAGCATCAAATCGCACAGGTAAAGGTACTGGGAGGATGTTGCAGATGGGTTTAGGGGTGGGGAGAGGGATCGAAGGGATCATGAATCATTGCTGGGGTGAATAAGGGGGAGGCTGGATGTTAATGGGTTGTCAGGGTATCTCGCGATGAAATCTGGAGGATTTGGAAAGGGGTGGAAGGATTTTGGATAATCCGGTTGTGTTTCTCGGCTTGTCTTTGGGGCGGTACATTTGAGCTGTCTGTTTGGAATATTGAATGCGTTCGTGATGGTGATAAAAAATGATGAATGGAAAAATGTAAATGGTTCGGATTATATTGTGATTATAAAGATATTTAAAAAATAATGATATTTAAAAATATTGATATATATATACATATATATATATATATATATATATATATATATTTATATAAATAATTCTTATAAATAATGTACATTTGTTTGTCATTGAACTCCTCCTAAACTGCTGAACCGATTTTGATGAAATTTTTTGGATATGTTTGAGTGGGTCCCTGGATGATTTATATTCACAACTGAACCCGGTAGATGGAGCAGCAATCGGGTTCTTATGTACGTGTGTTTGCCACTGAATTCCTACTAAACGGCTGGGCCGATTTTAATAAAAATATTTGTATATATTTGAGTGGGCCACTTGATGATTTAGCTTCACAATTGGTTCCCGGTACGTAGCACACAAATCGGATTCTTCTGTATGTGTGTTTATAACTGAACTCCTCCTAAACGGCTGGACCGATTTTGATGAAATTTTTGTGTGTATTTGACAAAACGCAGAGAATGTCTTATGCTATCCCTTTTGTTGTAAGTAGCCAACAGATGGTGCACCAGTATATCAACTCCTATACCTTTCTATCAATCGCTATGAAAATTCGTAATAATATGTATTTGTTTGGGGATATATGTTCGCTCTATCCACTTTGCTGTTAATTGCTACCAGATGGTGCTTATATATATATATATACTAACAAAATCCGGGTATATGTATATTGATGAAATACCAATTAAGTAAATTAAATTATTAAAAAATTTTTAATAAAATAAATGTAACGATTATTTGTGCTTATGTTTTTTTCTTTAAATTAGAATTATTCTACTGTGTGCTAAAATATTGCTGAATATTAATCTTAATTGTATTGAAAATAAATAAAGCTTTTGCTTTCCTAAAAATTTTATTAAGGTTTTATTGCAAAAACAGCATTTTATAACTATGTGTTTGTTATTTTTACATATTGAAAATAATAATATCAGTATCCTCATATTTTCAAATATAAAAGTATGATACTGAATAGAACTCTTGGATTCTTTGTGTATGGAGTTTTCCGCAACATAAAATTAAAACCCATCCATCCCAATAAAAACTGAATTTTATATAAAAACTAAATTTTAATTGTCCACTACATCCAAAACCAGAAAAAATGTACAAATAACTTTCAACAAAAATTTCAGAGATAAAAATACTAAGATTCTTAAGGATAGAATGTCTCTAATTCAAAAAAAAAAATATATAAAAAATAAATTGCTGAGTTAATCGCTAAACTTGCCACTGAGATATAACTCATTTTTTCTTAATTTTGGGATATTTTTGGCTTATTATGATATATGTTTAGAGTATTTTATAAAGAGCAACCTGAGTTCCCACTGAGAAAAGCTTATTTTATCGTCTCTTATACTGCGAGGAATTACACTGTAGTGACAAAAGTCATGGGATACCTCTTAATATCGTATCGGCCCTCCTTTCACCCGGCGAAGTGCAGCAACTCGACGTGGCACGGACTCAACAAGTCGTTGGAAGTCTTCTGCAGGAATATTGAGCCATGCTGTCTCGATAGACGTCCATAATTGTGAAAGCGTTGATGGTGCAGGATTTTGGGCACGAACAGACCTCTCGATGATGTCCCATAAATGCTCGATGGGATTCATGTCGGGCGATCTAGGTGGCCAGATCATTCGTTGGAATTGTCCAGAATGTTCTTCAAACCAATCGCGAACAGTTGTGGCCCGGTGACATGGCGCATTTTCATCCATAAAAATCCATCGTTGTTTGGGTACATGAAGATCTATGAATGGCTGCAAGTGATCTCCAAGTAGCTGAACATAAACATTTCCAGTCAATGTTCGGTCCAGTCGCACCAGAGGACCAAGTCCATGACATGAAAAACAGCCCACACCATTACGGAGCCATCACCAGCTTGAACAGTGCCTTGCTGACAGTTTGGGTCCATGGCTTCGTGGGGTCTGCGCCACCTCGAACCCTACCATCAGCTCTTACCAACTGAAATCGTGACTCATCGGACCAGGCCACGGTTTTCCATTCATCTAAGGACCAACCGATATGCTCACGTGCCCACGAGAGTCGCTGCAAGCGATGTCGTTCTGTCAGTAAAGGCACTCGAGTTGGTCTTCTGCTGGAATAGCCCAAGAAAGCCAAATTTCTCCGCACAGTTCTAACAGACAAGTCCCTTGTGCGTCCCACATTGATTTCTGAGGTTATTTGACGCAGTGTTGCTTGTTTGTTAGAATTTACGACTCTTTGCAGTCGTCGCCGGTCTCGGTCGTTAAGTGCAGGCGGTCGACCACTGCGCTGTCCATGGTGGGATGTTATGCCTGAAATTTCATACACTCGCACACACTCTTGACACAGTGGATCTGGGAATGTTGAATTCCCCCAACGATTTCCGAAATGGCATGACCCATGCGTCTAGCTCCAACTAACATTCCGCGTTCAAAGTCTGTTAATTCCCGTCGTGCGGTCATCATCACGTCAAAACCTCTTCACATGAATAACTTGAACAGAAATGAAAAAGCTCTGCGAAAGCACTGCGCATTTATACCTGTTCTACGCGATGCTACTGCTATCTGAAAATTTGCATATTGCTATCCCATGACTTTTGTCACTTCAGTGTATATTTCGTGCGTATTAGTGTTTAGAGAGGAAATTTGCGAGTTTTTATGCTTAAAAGAGGAACCTGTCCATTAATCTGTAATTATATGTGTTTAAATGTGTTAAATATTGCATGCCTTTATTTTTATGTATGTAGTGTTTGTACGTGTGTAAATAAAGCTATGAGTTCCCAAACCTGTGCCTCAAGTATCTCATCCCAACCACAGCCAGTTACAATCTGGTTGTCCAAACTGTACTTTGCAAAAATTATTTTTTTTACTATAAATCATATTGAATAATTTAATTTATACATAAAAGTACCTCCTTAAAAGTAATCAATTGCTTGCATATTGATAGGAAATGAGTTAAACAATAAATTTATATATATTTTTAGCATCTATATATTTTTAAATAAATAATATTTAAACTAAAATAAAAATAATTTCTGTAAACTTTTTTTTTAAATTATTAAATTATTAAAACTAAACAAAAATTCAAACATGAATTTAATTACTTTTGAACCATATTTCTTTCAATTCAAAAATATATTAGGATAATTATTTATAATTAGAAAATATTCAAAAAAAAAATATTTATCTTATAAATAATTTAACGCGTTTTGGATTTTGAATTTTAAATTGTAAAATTTTGTATTTGATTTTTCATAGCTAATTTTTCATTAATTTATATCATATAAAATGATAGAAACAGTAATATTATATAAACAATACTACATTTATTTTTTAAGTAAATTTTTATATTTAGATATAACTTTATACTTTTAGAATATAAAGCCAAATAATTTCTCCCAAACTGTATTTATTAAAATATTAAGTATCGGCTTTGCTGCTCCACACTCTATCTTGCTTAATTTATTTTCAGACCGCAAAATAAAGCTTGGGGTTTTTAATCCTCTGTTATCACGAGAGATTACCGTAATTTATCGCGCAAGGTGTCTTTTAAATCTGCTGCCGTTTCCATGGCAACCGATGGCAATCATCTCATAATCTGTTTCTCGTTTTGCTTCTTTTTATTGCGACTAGTCTGAATAATATTTTGGTTCTTTAATACTTTGGTAACATGAATGAATGAATGGGACTATAAATTAATTGCTAAATCGTTTCGCCCACGTAGGAAACACATACTTAGGTTAATTTCTACTGTACAAACGTAGGTTAAGAGAATATAACTACAGGTATGTAACGTGTAAAGACGTATGTATAACCTATCGATTATTTTACCTACAAGCCTTGAGGGAAAAGTATATACGTTATTAAACAGAAAATTATTATAAAAACTAACAATAGTCATATTATTATGAACACTTATAACAGTCAAATTGTTATAAACACTTACAATAAAAATATGAACATTTACAATAGTCAAATTATTATGAACACTTACAATAGTCAAATTATTATGAGCACTTACAATCAAACTATTATGATATTTACAATAGTCAAATTATTATGAATATTTACAGTAATCAAATTATTATGAACACTTATACTAGTCAAATTATTATGGAAATTTAAAATAGTCAAATTATTATGAATATTTACAATAGTCAATTTATTATTATGAAAATTTACAATTTTCAAATTATTATAAACACTTACAATATTCAAATTATTATGAACACTAACAATACTCAAATTGTTATGAACACTTACAATAGCCAAATTATGAATATTTACAATAGTCAAATTCTTATAATAGCTTACAATAGTCAAATTATTATGGACATTTCCGGAATAGCAATTTTAGCAAAAATTCCTGAATAGCCATTTTTTTTATTTCTATTCAGATTGTTTTGCTAAAAAAATTGCAAAGAGAATGACTTATTTCACAAAAATAACAATATTTCATTATGAACACACTTAAATAATAAAATAACGACTTGAATCAGATGTGTTATGAACTTTTTGAAAACATCCTATTACAAAAATAAAAATAACAACCGTTTTAATTTTCATGAAATAAATAAAATTCCTGAATAACAATTAATATTAATATTTTATTTCTACTCGGATTACTTTATTCAAAATTGCGTAGATAATTATTTACTTTACAAAAAAGCAATATTTTCGCAAAAAGAAACACAAATATAATAAAATAACGACTTGAAGACGTGTTATTATAGTGTTACGTGTTATACGTGTTACTTATAGACGTGTTATGAATATATATGAAAACATTTTATCAAAATAAATAAATAAAAACTATTTTACCATTTACCGAATAAATAAAAAAATTCCCAATAGTAATTTTTAAATTCTATTCAGATCTTTTTGCCAAAAACTGTATAGAGAAAAATTTATTTTACAAAAAAATTACACTATTTCCGTTAGAGATACAATAACTCAACAATAATACTCTTGCAACAATAAAATAACGATTTGAATCCAAAGTGTAAAACTTGATAAAATTTTGCAAAATGACTTATATTAGATTGTTTGAGTTTAGAAATAAATAATAAAAACAGTATACATGCATATATATATATATATACATATTTGAAGAGAAAAAAATAGTTCAGAAAATATTTTGAAATCCCGATTTGAGCCCTACGTCCTTCTATTCAAACCTTTCACCCATTTCCGAATAGCACACTTCCTGGAATCATAAAAGGACTACCACGGAAACACCTGATATTAGCATGCGGAGGTTGCTCGGCTGCCGCACGTGATCATAGCTTCACATGCAAGTCACGCCAGAGGACTGCATAAATGCAAATGCAACTCGCGCCTCACTCACGTCACGGTCGCTGGCCAACCGGTCGGAAATATAAATAAAGTCTGAGAATAGACGGGAAAAAAATTGGATGGAATTGCAGTAAAAATCGTTGGGATGAAAAGAAAAAAAAAACGGAAAAAAAATGGAGTTCGTGTGCTTCCGGTAACAAAGAAAATTATTGTTATTTTATTCAAGAGTGCAAGCAGCAATTGATATATGAAACATGAAAGAACATTTTTCTGGGGGAAAAAAAGTTGTGTTATTTGTTTTTCAAAGGTAATACAAAACTCATGTTTGTGGAAAAAAAATGATATTGGTGTAGAATCTCTTCTAAATTTTTAATTTAAGCAAATAAGATTCCGGATTTTGGTAAAAAAATAAACTTATTGTTTACTATTTCACTATGACCGTTTGATCCAGGTGATATATAAGGAATCCGGGACAAAAGCATTAAAAAGTAACATGATTGTCACATGAGATTATGTTGACTCTGTTTCACAGCCCATTCTCTAAGTAAACAGTCTTCATGATTTTCAGATGACAAACAATAATCGATTTCTCGTTCAGTACTTAGTAGCATTTGAAGTGTGATTAAATATACATATTAATACATTCATACACAAAGTGATTAAAAATAATATCAATGAAATGAAAACATAAATCAGTTGAACACAAACCAAATAATATTTTAGTATCACAATCACAATCAAATAAGATATAGAGAAAAATTGATCAATCAGATCAAATTGTTTTTGGTAAAAAATATATTAATTGTTTACTATTTCACTGTATTGTGTGATCCATGTGTTATATACGAAATCCGGGCAAAAGTTATCAAAAAGTAATTACTTATATCGAGATTTCTTATGTTTACTTAGAGAATGATTCGTAATGGGAACATCATTAATGATTTTCAGATGCCATACAATAATCTATAGGCGATTTCTCGCCAAGTAGTCAATAGCATTTGAAGTGTTATTAAACATTGGAATATTCATATACATATCAATGCTTTTTTATACAAAGTTATTCAGAATGACATCAATGAAATGAAAACATAAATAAGTTGAACAAAAACAAAATCATATAAGATTTTGGAAACACAATCGTATGAGATTCCTCTTTTTGGTAAAAAATATACTTATTGCTTCACTGTGCCGTTTGATTCAGGTGGTATATAAAAGAATGCGGCAAAGGTATTAAAAAATACCAGTTTATATCGAGACTTTCATGTTTACTTAGGGAATGATTCGCAATGGGGGCTTCAGTAATTATTTTCGGATGCCAATAATAATCGATTTATTATTTAGTACTTAGTAGCATTTGAAAAGTGATTAAATATAGGAATACTCATATACATATTAAAATATTCATATATAAAGTGATTCAAAATGACATGAATAAAATGAGGTGAAAATCATACTTATTGCTTACAATTTCGCTGTGCCATCTGATCCAAGTGATATATAAGAAATCTGGGCCAAAGTTATCAAAAAGTAAATGCTCATAGCGAGATAATCACGAATTGTCAACTTTAAAATTTAGTTTGGTTAATTTTGAATTTCAAGATTTAGTTCCTCATGTTTACTTAGAGAATGAATGGCTTGGAAAATTATTGTTATTTTATTCAAGAGCGCAAGCAGCATTTGATATGTGAAACATGAAGAACAATTTTAATATTCATATATAAATATATAGTTTTATATTACGTTAAAAAACAAGTACCAAAAGGTTTTGCTACTTGTTTTTCAAACGCAATATAAAACTTATGTTGGTGAAACAAAATGATATGGGTGTAGAAATCTCTTGTAAATTTTTAATTTAAATAAATAAGATTCCCGTTTTTGGTAAAAAATAAACTTATTGTTTATAAATAATATATATATATATATATATATATGTGTGTGAATAGAAAAAAACAGTTCAGAAAATATTTTGAAATCCCGATTTTGCAGCCCTACATCCTTCTATTCAAACCCTTCCCTCATTTCCGAACAGCACACTTCCTGGAATCATAAAGGACTACCACGGAAACACCTGACATTAGCATGCGGATGGAGTTGCTCGGGTGCCGCACGTGATCATAGCTTCATATGCAAGTCACGCCACGGACTGCATAAATGCAAATGCAACTCGGGTCTCTCTCACGTCACGCTCTGGCCAACCGGTCGGAAATATAAATAATGTCTGAGAATAGAGAGAAAAAATTGGATGGAATTGCAGTGAAATCGTTGGGATGGAAAGAAAAAAAAAAACAGGAAAAAACGGGAAAAAAACTGGAGTTCATGTGCTTCTGGTAACAAAAAAAAATTATTGTTATTTTATTCAAGAGTGCAAAGCAGCAATTGATATATGAAACATGAAAGAACAATTTTCTGGGGAAAAAGAAGTTTTGTTATTTGTTTTCAAAGGTAATACAAAACTCACGTTGGTGAAAAAAAGAATGGCATTGGTGTAGAAACTCTTGTAAATTTTTAATTTAAGCAAATGAGATTCTTGGTTTTGTTAAAAACTGAACTTATTGTTTACAATTTCACTGCGTCGTTTGATCCAGGTGATATATAAGAAATCCTGGCCAAAGTTATTAAAAAGTAATTGGTTATATTGAGAGTATCACAGATAATTAATCGTAAAATTCAGTTTTATAAAAGCGGGCGATTCCTCACGTTTATTTAGAGAATGATTCGCAATAGGAGCATCATTAATGATTTTGAGATGCCAAACAATAATCGATGTCTCGTAAATGTACTTAGTAACGAACGTCTGATCGCCAAATACTGAGATGTCTATTCAGACAGCATATAAGGATTCCGGTCCAAAGGTATCAAAAAGTAATTGATTATATTAGGAGAATCACAAATTATTAATTTTAAATTTCAGTTACATAAAAGAAGACGATTCATCAGGTTTACTTAGAGTATGATTCACAATGGGAGAATCATAAATGATTTTCAGATGCTAAACAAAAATTGATTTCTCGCCAAGTACTTAGTGAATGTATTTAGCATCATCATTAGTGATTTTCAGGTGCCAAACAATAATCGATTTCTCGTTCAAGTAGTTAGTGTGATTACATATATGAATATTCATATACATATTAATTTATTCATATACAAATTGATTCAAAATAATGACATAAAAAATGAAACCTTAAATCAGTTGTAAAAAAGCAAAATCATATAAGTTTTTAGGATCTCAATCACCCTCTAGAAGAGTTAAATGACATTGTCATGGGTATTTAAAAGGTGAATAAAGCAACAGCTGATACCAAACATGTAACATGAAAAGTTTCATTTACTACGAAGTGCATAACATGCATGCTATAACATTTGATATTGTAGTTTTTAATTATGTATTAAATGGATGAATAGAAGAATATAGAACTTGATGTATTTACTTGAAGATATTTTTATTTCAAGGTCAGAGAAAATAACAAACTCTTACGGGATCAAAACAGTGTAAAACACGCATAAGTAAAAAAAAAAAAAAACGTCATTGTCTCATCACTAAAGTTCTAGCGCTCCACCTCGAAGTCCCCACGCAAGGCTCGGTGATCCTGTTATGTGTTGTATGTCCACGGTCTCGTCTTTTCCTCAGATCGGGCAATTTGGGCTATCAGAAATGCCAATGGGTTGCAGATGGCTCGCCAAACAGTCATAGCCTACTGCATCATGGCTTACAAGGGAATGTTGAATCTCAACTTTCTTAGGTTGGGACAGGCCGCCAGCATTCCATTGTAAGACATTCAGTCTACAAGAAGTCCCACGAAGGTGCTCAATCTTGCTGCATGCCGATAGATCTTTTAGCCGCCTAGAACATTATCAGGGTGCACCATGAGGAGGTAGATCTACTGTCGCACCTCTTCTTTAAGATAAAAGTCACTGAATTGACATATATATATAACAATTTGCATGCTAACTAGTTTACATTACAAATTGTTTGTTAATTTGGACCACATCGGAACTGAATATAAAAATATAAGTTATTAGTAGAAATTTATAAAAATAATTAGAAAAAAAAAAACTTAATAAAAATTAGTAAAAAATATATAAATAAGTCAGTAATATAAAAATTAAATAATAATAACGAACATTGTATCGCAAGGCTAAAAAAAATAATAAGATAAAGAAGAATTTAATAGTGATTTAAAGAAAATACAAGAATAAATTTTTTCATTGTAATAAATATTTGTGTAAACAAGAAATTAAAATCTACATTATAAAGAACTTTATGACTTCTTCATTCAAATATAAACTCATACTCACTGAAATCATGACACAACATTTAATATAATTACTTCTTGCTAAAAAAGACATAACGGCCTATGCAGTCACTTCGAAACAGAGTTACCTTTTAAATATTTATTCTTTCACCCTCCTTCAAAAACAGAAATAAAGTGTTTAACTTGTTTCCTTAAGAAGAGCCGGCTGAAAGTCCACCATTTTTCGATACAAACGCGGAACAAAAGGAATGAATTAAAAAAAATCTTCCCTATTCAAGGCGGCGGTGAAATTCTTTCGACTTAATGAGTAACTTTGACTAAAGTTCGTGCATAAATTAGTGCGGCGCACGCTGGTACGAAGAATCTCGCCAAACACGCAGCCATTGTCCTTGGCGCACTTTATACTGCAATTGAGGATAGCCTAGTTCGTCGCTTTGTTTTCTCTGAAAGCGTTGTTAATTACGAGTGCTGTGCAATTCTTTTTCAATGTGCATTTATTAAGTCGGTGCTTTTACATTTATGAAAGCGTTTTAGTAGAAGGCGGGGACTCCCATTTGATGTTAAAAGGACTATTTTTTTCAAATTGCACAATCTTGTTACTTGTCTTAATTACTTTGAAATAAAATTTTGAGTTTTTGGGTGTCTTTGTAAATTTTTGAAGTCAGGAAGTCTTATGAGTAGAAAAGTAATGTTTGAGTTTTCAAAGTGAAGAATTTTTGCATTTACAAAAGACATGGTTTAAATATGTTTAAAATTTTGAACAGATTGTTAAAAAATTCAGAATACTTTAAACATATAAAACCAAGTCTTTATACTACCATTGATGATAAATATGCATGTGATACTTTAAGTAAATGATTTTTCTAAGCTCTAATCCACTCTATATTAATATTTTTCTTTAATGACTTTTTAAAGTATATCAGGCAGGCTTATATTTTTATCGGAGCTCAAAGAGAACAGTGTTGCATTCAAGTAATTTAAAAATTTCTATGATCTTCGTCGGACTTATTTGTACGGTAGAAAAGTCATATAACTATAATTTCAACGAAATGGATGTAGAAAGCTTTTATGATATTGAGATACTGTTGATAAAATGTGGATGAAAGTACAGTGATGAATTCGTTATTTTAGAGGCAATGGCGAGTTTTTCACGCATAACTTAACTAAGCAATCTTCTCTATTAGTGTCATTAAAACATATCTTTGTTTAAACTTATCTAAAACGTATTCATACGTATTTAATATGCACATTCAGGTATAGTCAAGAAGGTTTTCTATTACCACACAACCCAGATCACAGTAGTCTGCTTCATGTAATTTTATGTAAGGAGCTTTATTATACTACACTCTACCTTCTACAGTTTTTTTTTTTAACTCATACATATAATTATACAACTTCAAGATTTTCGTTTTTCAAAACTATATTTAAAATCAATAAAATAAAATTTTAGGGCGTTTCAGTGAATAACTTTCAGAGTGACTAGCGCTCTGGTGCTCAGTGTCACGGGGTTCGAATACCGGCGGTGTCATGAATGTATGTAGTGTTTCGAAATCCGCTTTAAGTCCCAGGTCCAGGT
The DNA here is from genome assembly GCA_021605095.1 of Caerostris extrusa. Classification (NCBI taxonomy): domain Eukaryota; kingdom Metazoa; phylum Arthropoda; class Arachnida; order Araneae; family Araneidae; genus Caerostris; species Caerostris extrusa. The sequence goes on along the minus strand of BPLR01015935.1, from coordinate 56,564 downwards.
ATATTACGAATGTAGAGTGTTGCGCGTAGATCTATCAACATTACCCCTAAAAAGAAAAACATCTGGTGTCTCGAAATCTGCCTGTAGGTGAACGATCTTGGCCCACAAGTTGGGCTACTGGTCCGAAGAACAAAATATACCTCTGATTGTAAAATTTTTTTAAAAAATAAACCTTCTATATTAAGCATTTATTAATACTGTTGTGAATAATTATAAATATAAACAGATTAGGTAAAAAACTAAAAATTTGAGCTAATTTAAAAACAGTTAAATCCACTTTCGTATTTAGAAAAATATTCAAATTGGCAAATATTCTTAACGGTTCTGTGGATTTAAAATACGTAATTAGTATTAAAACTTTAAATAACTGAAACAAAATGTAAACAACAAGACCGGAAATATATCGCATGACTAAAAAAATAATTTCAAAATGATTTTAAAAGTAATAAAAGTATAAATTTGGCATTATAATAAATGTTTTTGTGAACAAGAAATTAAAATCTACCCCATAAAGAACTTCATGACTTCTTCATTTAAATATAAATTCATATGCTGCTGAAATTATGAGACAACTTTTAATACAGTTGCTTGCTGCTAAAAAGTTATAATTTCAAACGCTCTCCACAGTCGGTTCAAAACAGAGTTACCGTTTAAATATTTATTCTCTCACCCTCCTTCAAAACAGAAAGAAAGTGTTTAACTTGTTCCCTTAGAAGAGCCGGATGAAATTCAACCATTTTTCGATACAGGAAACAAAAGGGAAAGAATGAGAAAAAAACGTCTTCTCTATTCCAGGCGGCGGTGAAATTCTTTTGACTTAATGAGTAACTTTGACTAAAAGTTAGTGCATAAATTAGTGAGGAGCACGCTGGCACGGAAGAATCTCGCCAAACACGCAGCCATTGTCCTTGGCGGATTTTTATACTGCAATTGAGGGAAGGCCTTGTTCGTCACTTTGTTTTTCGTGAAAGTAACGTTAATTGCGAGATCTGTGCAATTTTTTCAATGTGCATTTATTAAATCGGTACTTTTACATTTATAAAAGCGTTTTAATAGAAGGCAGGGACCAATTAAATGTTAAAGGTCTTTATTTTTTTTTATTTTTAAATTACAGTTCTTGCTATTTGTGTTAATTACTTTGAAATAAAATTTTAACTTTTGGGATGTCTTTGTACATTTTTGAAGTTGGAAAGTCTTATGATTAGAGGTGATTAATGTTTGAGTTTTCAAAGTTGGAGAATTTTTCATTTAAAATAGACATGGTTAAAATGTGTTTAAAATTTTTGAACAGATTATTAAAGAAAAAAAAATCACTAACTCTAAACAAATAAAACCAAACTTTTTATACTGAAATTGAAGATAAATATGCAAATGGTACTTAAATTAAATGATATTTTTAAGCCCTAATCCTTGAATAATCATTAAACTAATATTTTGTTCTTTAATGACATTTAAGGCACATTCGAAGGGCTTATATTTTAATTCATGAAGCAAATAGCATTGCCATCCAAATAAGTCAAATATATACAGGACCTTCGTCGAATTTAAATGTACGAAAGAAAAGTCATATATCCATAATTTTTATGATATTGAAATGACTGATAAGATGATTTATGATATTGAGATAATGATGAACGTACGTTGGGTGAACTCGTTATTTAGGAAAAAACGGCAATTTTTTTTCATGCATGAGATAATTAAATAACCTTTTCTGATAATATCATTAAAACTTCTACTTCTTAAGAACATTGTAAATTATCGAAGTTTCATTTTTGCTCTTTAAAATATTCGCATATGTTATTATTAGTTATTATTCGCAAGTAAAGATGATGAATTAAAATATAATTTAAAAAAACATGCAAACATACAAAATATGTAAAATACTAAAAAAAGAATTACAAACATAACTTTATGCCTACTTCATTTTTATATAATTTCATTCTCGCTTAAAACATGACACAACTTCTAGCTGAAAAGACGTAATTTAAAACGCTCTACACAGTCACTTCGAAACAGAGTTGCCGTTTAAATATTTATTCTCTCACCAACCTTTAAAACAGAAAGAAAGTGTTTAATTGTTCCTTTAGAAGAGCCGGCAGAAAATCCACCATTTTTCGATACAAACGCAGGAAACAAAAGGGAAAGAATGAAAAAAAGTCTTCCATATTCAGGCGGCAGTGAAATTCTTTCAAATAATGAGTAACTTTGACTAAAAGTTAGTGCATTAATTAGTGAGGCGCACGCTGGCACGGAAGAATCTCGCCAAACACGCAGCCATTGTCCTTGGTGGACTTTTATACTGCATTTGAAGATCGCCTTGCTCGTCGCTTTGTTTTCCACGAAAGTAACGTTAATTACGAAAGCTGCGCAGTTCTTTTTCAATGTGCATTTATTAAGTCGGTACCTTTACATTCATGAAAGTGTTTTAGTAGATGGCGGGAATTTCATTCGGTGTTAAAAGGACTTCATTTTTTTTTAACATACGGAATCTTGTTATTTGTGTTAATTACTTTTTAAAATTAAAATTAAAATTTTAATTTAAATTAAAACTAAATTTAACTTAATTTCAATTAAAACTAAAATTAAAATTTTAGTTTTTTGAGATGTCTTTGTAAGTTTTTAAATCGGAAAGTCTTATGTGTAGAGGTGATTAATGCTTGAGTTTTCAAAGTTATGAGAAATGAAGAATTTTTAATTTCTGAAAGACATGATTTATGTGTTTAAATTTTTGAACAGATTATTAAAAAAAAATTCAGGCACTAAGAAACCAATAAACCAAATCTTTATACTAAAACTGAAGATAAATATGTAAGTCTTACTTTATTTAAATGTAGTTTATTATTTTTATAAATTATTTTTAAGCATTAATCCACTCTATATTTTTATTTCATTTCAATAATCATAATATTAATATTTTTTTTTCTTTAATGGCAGGCGTTCATATATTTTTTATCTTCAGCATAAAGCCAACAATGTTGCCATTCAAATAAGTCAAACAGGTTCAAGACCTTCGTCGAACATTTCTTGTAAGAGTTTGTTTTGTTTTGTCGCTCTACAGCCATCTTGAGCACAGGAGATCTAAACAGAACGGGACCTACAGAATAAAGAGAATTTCTAACCACTAACAAAAATCCATGCCACCGCCAGGATACGAAACTGGAGCCTGTGGTACCAAAGGCCAGAGAGCCAGAGCTTGACCACGAGGCCGCAAACTCTATTTGAATACAGTAAAATAAAATCATGATTGTAACTATACTTTTTAAATCTGCTTGGTTTGTCGATCTACGATCATCTTGTGCATATGAATGCCCAACAGACTGAGACCTTCAGTTTAAAATTGATTTCGAAACACTAACAAACATCCATGCCACCTCCTGGATTTGAACCTGATGCCTATGGTATTTAAATATGCATTTTAAATTCAGAATTTCTAATCTGTTGCAAATAATTACACAAGTAAAAGCATTGGTAAAACCTAAAGTGAAAAAAAGTTAAATCATATTTGTATTTAGAAAATATTCAGTTTAGTAAATATTTCTTGAAGCTTTTCTAGTTGTAAAATAAATAATTAGTAAAAAACCAGTAAAAATTTTAAAAAAATTAAATAACAAGAATAGACATTGCATCACACGTCTGAAAAAAAAAAAAAGAATAATTTTAAAATGATTTTAAAACTAACACAAGAATAAATTTTTCATTACGATAAATGTGTTCGTGAACAAGAAATTAAAATATACTTTATAAAGATCTTTATGATTTCTTCATTAAAATATAAATTCCTACTTTCTTCAAATATAACACAACTTTTAATAGTTGCTTGATGATAAAAAGATATAATTTAAAACGCTATACACAATCAGTTCAAAACGGAGTTACCTTTTAAATATTTATTCTCTCAACTTCTTTTAAAACGCAAAGAAAGTGTTTAACTTGTTCCCTTAGAAGAGCCGGCTGAAAATCCGAAATTTTTCTATACAAACGCAGGAAGCAAAAGGGAAAGAATGAAAAAAATATATACCCTATTCCAGGCGGCGGTGAAATTCTTTCAAATAATGAGTAACTTTGACTAAAAGTTAGTGCATAAATTAGTGAGGCGCACGCTGTCACGGAAGAATCTCGCCAAACACGCAGCCATTGTCCTTGGCGGACTTTTATACTTGCAATTGAGGATCGCCTTGTTCGTCACTTTGTTTCCGTGAAAGTAATGTTAATTATGAGAGCTGTGCAATTCTTTTTCAATGTGCATTTATTAAGTCGGTGCTTTTACATTTATGAAAGCGTTTTAGTAAATGGTGGGGACTTCCATTCGATGTTGAAAGACCTTTTTTTAATTACGGAATCTTGTTATTTGTGTTAATTACTTTAAATAAAATTTTAACTTTTGGGATGTCTTTGTAAATTTTTGAAGTTGGAAAGTCTTGTGAGTAGAAAATTAATGTTTGAATTTCCAAGTTATGAGAAATGAAAAAAAGTTTTGTTTATGAAAGACGGTTTAAATGTGTTTAAAATTTTTAACAGATTATTAAAAACAAATTAAGTACTCTAGGCAAAGATAAACATGCGATGTGGTACTTAAAGTAAATGGAGTAAATTATTTTTTTTCAGCCCTAATCTACTGTATATATTCAACTCATTTGAATAATCATGATATTAATATTTTTCTTTAATTTCTTTTTCAAGTATATAAGACGGGCTTATATTAAATCGAGTAATGTTGCCTTTCAAATAAATCAAAAATATGCATGATCTTCGTCTAACTTATTTGCACCGGAAAAAAATCATTTAATCATAATTTCAGTGAAATCGGTGATATATTGTTGTACGATATTGGGCTACTGCTGATAAAAAGTGGATGAACATACAACGATGAAATCGTTGTTTTAGTGGCAGCGGCGATTTTTTCGCATAATTTAACTATGTAATCTCGTCTGATAGTGTCATTAAAACTTATATCTGCTTAAACTTATCAAAAACGTATTCCTACGTATTTAATATGCACATTCTACGTATAGGCAAGGAGGTTTTGTATTGTCTTCATATATCAGGTTTTAAATAAAGTTTTAGAATCTAATGCGCAATGCAATCCCAGATTACTATTGTCCGTTTCATGTAATTTTATATAAGTAGATTTAGTATTCTTACACTCTACATTCTACGGTTTTTTTTTTAACCCATTCATATAATTATTCATCTTCAAATTTTTTCCATTTACAAAACTATATTTAAAATCAATAAAATAAAATTCTGGGACAATCCAGTAAATAAATTTCAAAGTGACTAGCGCTCTGGTGCTCAGTGCCCCAGGGTACAAGTATCGGCGGTGTCATGGATGTTTGCAGTAGCTTTAATACGACCGTAGAGTGTTGGCCGAAGGTCTGACAATACTACCCCGTAAGAAAGTATTTGCTGTCTCCAAATCTGCCTTGACCCACCATGGGGCTGTTGCGCCAAAGATGAAATTAAACCTCAGATTGTAACCATTTTTTTTGTAAAAATCTGCCTTTTTATTCAGAGTTTCGTTATACTGTCGCTAATTATTATACAAATAAAAACATTAGTAAAAACTAATTAAAAAACAGTTAAATCATCTCTGTATTTAGAAAATATTCAGTTTAGTAAGTATTTTTGAAGAATTTTTTTCATGTAAAATACGTAATTACTAAAAAAATTATAAGAAAAATAAAACAATAAGTAAATAACAAGAACAGGCATTTTACGAATGGTTAAATAAATAATAAATTAAAAATAATTTTAAAATAATACAAGAATAAATTTTTCATTATAATAAATGTTTTTGTGAACAAGAAATTAAAATCTACTTTATAAATAACTTTATGATTACTTCATTCAAATATAAATTTCTATTCACTGAAGTCATGACACAAATTTTAATACAATTGCTTGCTGTTAAAAAAGATGTAATTTAAAACGCGCTACACAGTCAGTTAAAAACAGAGTTACCGTTTAAATATTTATTCTCTCGCCCTCTTTTAAAGCAGAAAGAAATTGTTTAACTTGTCCCCTTAGAAGAGACGGACGACCATTTTTCGATGCAAACGCAGGAAACAAAAGGGAAAGAATGAAAAAAAAAAAAATGTATTCCTTATCCCAGGCAGCGGTGAAATTCTTTCGACTTAATGAGTAACTTTGACTAAAAGTTAGTGCATAAATTTGTGAGGCTCACGCTGGCACGGAAGAATCTCGCCAAACACGCAGCCATTGTCCTTGGCGGACTTTTATACTGCAACTGAGGATCACCTTGTTCGTCACTTTGTTTTCCGTGAAAGTACTGTTAATTACGAGAGCTGTACAATTATTTTTCAATGTGCGTTTATTAAGTCGGTACTTTTACGTTTATGAAAGCGTTTTAGTGGAAGGAGGGGACTTCCATTCTGTGTTAAAAGGACTTTATTATTATTTTTTTTTTTTAAGTTACGGAATTTTGTTATTTTTGTTAATTACTTCGAAATAAAGTTTTAAGTTTTGGGATGTCTTTGTATATTTTTGAAGTCGGAAAGTCATATGAGTAGAAGAAATTAATGTTTGAGTTTTCAAAGTTGAAGAATTTTTCATTTAGGAAAGACATGGATTTAAATGTGTTTAAAATTTTGAACAGAATATTAAAAAAAAAAAAAAAAAATTCCTGATAATCTAAGCAAATAAAACCAAATCTTTATAATAAAACTAAAGATAAATACGCATGTGGTACTTAAAGTAAATTATTTTTTAAGTCCTTTTCATTCAATTTGGTACTAAACTCATCAAAGATAAATAAAAGCTAATATATGTTTTCTTACTAATGTAGGCAATTGCAAAGTGTAGCAGAATAATCAATAATAAAGAATAGGATTTTAATTAAGCACATCTTGTAAGTACGTGTTTTATTTTGAGATTTGGTGCTATTTGAACTCATTTTCTGCGAGCAAAAATTTAATGTTCACGTTTTAAATATATAAATATAAAAAGTTAGTTATTTTTTCCTTTTGGAAATATAAATCAAATTAAATTTTTCCCAAACCATTCCAATAAAGACATTCAATTAACAATAAAAGGACCTGAATTAAAAAATGTTTCATTTTAATGAAATACATGGTGATTAAAAATTGAGATGGAAAAGTTGAATGTCGTAAAGAAAATATATTAGTCGGAGAGACCTACAGTTGGCAATTTAATATTTCTCATGCTATTGAATTTTGCATGTTATTTAAAGAAAAAGTTCAAAATATCAGCAAATATAGGGTGCTGACTGCAGATAATTCTATGAAAGTGGTATATGTATATCTCCCAAACATAGCTAAATTGTAGTACAAAAATTTTAATGAATGCTGCATGCATATTTTTAACACTAACAAATGAATGCTGTGTATTACGTCAGCGTCACTAAAAAATATACATGGTAACATATTTCAATAATATGCAAATTTATCATCTGGTACCTTTTGATATAGTTACTTTTAGTTACTTGTAATCATCTAGGTGAAATTATAGAGAAATGGTTATAAAGTCCATGATTCAGTTTCTGGGTTACCATTAATGGTTTCTAAGTTTCAAATTGCAACGCACTATCTATCAGACAACAATTATCTACTTCATGTCATTTTATGTAAGTAGATATTGTAGAATAAAAAAATTGAATTAAAATTATAGATGGCAGATTGTAGAATACTAACACTCTTAATTCTACAATTTTTAAATCAAATATATAATCGCTCAACTTCGAAATATTTGTTTTTCAAAACCAAATTTGAATCCATTAAAATGAAATTCTGATTGAAACTATTTTGTATTACATTTGCCTTTTTAAATTCAGAATTCCTGAATTCTGTTGCGAATAATTAATTATACAAATAAAAATATTGGTAAAAAAAAAATAATTGAAAAAGTTGTACTTAGTTCCCCTATTTAGACAATATTTAGTTTATCAAAAATTCTAGATGCTTCTTTGTATATAAAATACGTAATTAATATAAAAAGGTGTAAGACAAAAAAAGTATATAACAAAAACATATTGTATCAAATGGCTAAAAATAATAAATAAAAAAAGATTTAAAAAATAATACAGGAATTCATTTTTAATTGTAATAAATGCTTTTGGAAACAAGATATCAAAATCTACTTTTATAAAGAACTTTATGTCTTCTTCATTCAAATAGGAATTCATATCCTCTGAAATCTGACACAACTTTTATTACAGTTGCTTTTTGCTAAAAAAGATATAATTTAAAATGCTCTACACACTCACTTCTAAACAGAGTTAAATTTTAAATATTTATTCTTTCATCATACTTTAAAACATAAAGAAAGTGTTTAACTTGTTCCCTTAGAAGAGCCGGCTGAAAATCCACCATTTTTCGTTACAAACGCAGGAAACAAAAGGGAAAGAATGAAAAAAAAAAGGTCTACCCTATTCCAGGCGGTGGTGAAATTCTTTCGAATTAATGAGTAACTTTGACTAAAAGTTAGTGCATAAATTAGTGAGGCGCACGCTAGCACGGAAGAATCTCGCCAAATACGCAGTCATTGTCATTGGCGAACTTTTATACTTGCAATTGAGTATCGCCTAATGCGTCACTTTGTTTTCCATGAAAGCAATGTTAATTACGAGAGCTGCGCAATTCTTTTTTAATGCATGTTTATTAAGTCAGGTTTTTTACATTTATGAAAGCGTTTTAGTGGAAGGCGGGATCACCATTCGATGTTAAAGAACTTCATTTTTTTTAAATTACGGAATCTTGTTATTTGTGTTAATTTCGTTGAAATAGAATTTTGAGTTTTTTGCGATGTCTTTGTAAATTTTTGATGTTGGAAAGTTTCATGAGTAGAAAATTAATGTTTGAGTTTTCAAAGTTGAAAAATTTTTCATTTAGGAAAGACATGGTTTTTAAATGTTTTGAAAATTTTGAACAGATTGATTATTAAAAAAAAAGTTAAAGTAAACAAATGAAAGCAAAACTTTATGCTAAAATTGAAGATTAATATGCAAGAGGTACTTAAAGTAAAAGAAGTAAATTATTTTTAATGCCTAATGCAGTCTGTACTTTCATAACATTTGAATAATCATGATATTAATAATTTTCTTTAATGACTTCTAAGGCACACTAAATGAACTTATATTTTTATTGTCGGCTTAAAGAATAGTAGTGTTGCCATTCAAATAATTTAAAAATTTCCATGATCTGCGTCGAACTTATTTGTTATGAGTCAAAAAGTCATCTAACTATAATTTCGACGAAATGGGCGATATAATGTTTTATGAAATTGAGCCACAGAAGATAAATTTGGATGAAAGTACAATGATGAATTCGTTATTTCAGTGACTACGGCAATTTTTTAAGCATGAGGTAACTAAATAATCTCGCCTGATAGTCTCATTAATACTTAACTCTGCTAAGAACATTGTAAGTTTCATTTTACTCTATAAATTATTCGCTATTGTTATTATTTTTTATTATTCTCAAGTAAATATGATAATAAAAAAACATGACATATATATATATATATGTCATGTTTGTTGTTCATATATATATATATATATATATATATATACATATATATATATATATACATTTAAATGACATTTATATATATATATATATAAAACTTTAAAATGATATTTTTAAACAGTTAATTTATATTAGTTAGATAATATGCATTTTTGATGGAAATATGTCAGTATTAAAATTGCTTATAAATTATTTTGCAATGCAATCTAACAAATTTGATGATATTACGTATATGACATTTTAATAATAATTGTTTTTAAATCTAAAGGTATTATTTGGAAACCATGCATTAAAACTATTTAAATGCCTTTATGATAAAATTATTACAAATTTAAACTGATTCCAAGACTGTTTGAGTGCTTCTTATAATATTTGTACAATTGATTCATCAGGAAGTTTTAGAGTTATTAAATTTTCTTATATTCCTGTCATTATTGAATTTGATAGTTCTTGTAGGGATTCTGCACTTTAGGGTTCTTTACCCTGCCAAATGGAATAGCCAAAATCGCAGCATTTTGTATGTTTAGGAATGGACTTGGCGAAAATCGCAATTGAAAAAAATCGCCACATAAACAAAGGCTTTTTTAGTATTCTTATCAAATGCTTTACAAAAATATACTTGAATATTGAACATTGATATATTACCATGTGTATTCACCAGTAAAGCATTAAAAATGCTTTATTGTTTTTTAAAATGCTGACGAAAAATTAAAAGTTGTGAAAGGATTTCAGTTTTTATATAATGATATATATTGTGTTTTTCTTCTTATTAATATATTTTGTGTCTTTCCGATATAGTAGTAGGGCCTTCTATCGTCGATACTTGGTATAAACTTTTCTTTTCTTTTTCACCAATTCCAGTATCAAGGGAGATTTTAATCTGCATACATTAAATGCCTCCAACCTCTATTCCTTTTTGCTTATCTCTTCTAAATCACTCTTGATCTCATCTTACTTTTTTACTACATTTACGATTCATCTTGTATACTGATTAAAGAAACAACCAGTATACTTTATCTATATTGGTAATTTTTTAACGTTCCTTATTTATAATGCCGTTTACCGCAACAATAATAATTTAAATAGATGAAAGGGGTAATATTTTTAAAGAAAGATTGCTTAAAGATATATGCCATAATTAATATTATTATACATTTTAAGGAATAAGTAAGAACTAATCAATAAATAATATAAAAAATAATTTTTGTTTTTCAGATATATTTTCTATTCCTTTTATCACAAGATTTGAACCATTTAACTAACAATTACGAAAAAAGGAAAAAAATTAACAAGAGAAAGAATATCACACTTATTAAAAAACTCTTGTAGGACGACAAAAAATTATTTGTTTTAACAGCAGGGGTACAGGCTTGAATACTTTTAAAATTCAAGAATGTAACCCGCTGTTTATTTCAATAAAATCCATTTTATAATGTTTCCTGTTACTTGTGGACACAACTTCTATTTCATAAAAGAAATAAAAAAAATGTAGCAAAATTTCTGAAAGATATACATCTGGGATTCAAATGAGATAAATAAGTATATGCCTAAGCGCAATAGAAATTTAGTTTTTAATTACACGTAAAATTTAACTTGGATCTTTGAAAATAAAAATCAATAAATTGAAATTAACAATTAACAATATCTATAACATAATTTATGCAAAACAATATTTATTCAAAGAAATTATTTACATCTTCCATTGACGATTCGAATTCTCCATAAAGCTTAATACAGAAACACGCCACTGATTAGAAACAGATTCAACACAGCCATGATTCGTCCTCCAAACATCTGTGACAGCACAAGTCCACAAAGTATGCATCAAACGACCTTTATCTCGAGAGATGGAGTGTTTGGCGAGCGTTTGGCTTATCCTCCGTTAATCCGCGCCAACAGATATTCGCCGACTCCCGGGCAAATGTTAACTCAGCTAATCGGGCTGCAGCCAAGCCAGGCGACTGTGGGCGCACCGGATTAGTGAGTAACTGCGTGTGTATGTGTGTATGCAGTGAGTTGTATGCTGAGGAGATAGTGCTTTGATAGGCTTTCAGAATGGTGCTATAGACGTGGTTGAACTCTGAAATCGATTAACAATCAAATGAATATCGAATATTTTATATGGCAAGGCCTAGAGTATTGTTAAACCAGTGATATGTAATGTTTATTTAATCCCAAAATGGTTTAATATGTATATGAATAAAAGTTTTGATTATCAAATAAAATTCAAAACATGTATAGCAGTAATCACGTGGATGTACAGTACTTACCACGTGTATGTATAGCAGTACCACATAAATAGCAAAATCCACGGATGAATAAAGAAATTAAAATTTCGATTGAAAATTATAGAAAATGTTTGATGTTTTTTTCTTATCCCACTTGGTAGACATCTGGACAAAGCCCACGAACCCGTGTAATCTCAAGATTGAAGGAGAAAGGGAACCTTCTATTGTAATGGAGCAACCGTAGGTAGACGCGATGCTGACTTTTTACTGCTTAAGGCCCTACGGCCAATGCTCTATAATAATATTAGTCAGGGACCTACAGCTGAAAGGGGATTCCGAATCACTACAAACCTCCATGGCACTGTCAGGTTCGAACCCGAAACATGTGGCACAGTGCGTCAGACACTCTGCTATGCAGCCTCCGACCCCCCCAAAAAAAAAAATGCAATGACTAACATATTTTTTCAATACATATAAAATGTAATGATTGACCGATAATTACATAAAAATATTCTACCAAGTTTGTTTATATGAATTTTATGTTTTTTGTTCACAGAAATAAGCAATAAATATTTTAGTTAATAATTTTGTTTTTAGCACTTAAAGATTTTTGTATTCCGGTTAATTTATCACGTAAATATATTTAACTGATTTTTAAAATTTGAAATCACCATATAAAGTTAGCAAAAAGTTGAATTTAATATAATCTTCTTTTCTTGATATGTCTTAACGATTCTCATTGTCACAAAAATTAAAATCGGTTACAATATTACATTTCATTTCCTTCTTTGAGTTATGGTTATAACAATTTCACAATTCATAAAACTATTAAAATTTTGAAAATCAATTTAAATAATTCGACTAGAATTTATTGTTCAATAAATAGAGCAGTAGATGTTGTAGGTTTAAAACAACACAAACTTTTTGCTGAGCCACTCAATTCCATTTTTGAATGAACTTTTTTTTTTAGACGATTTTGATTTAACACGAATTAGAAAAAAAAATTAAAAACTTCCCTTTTTTTTCACGACTTACTTTGATTTAACACGATCGACCCACATTGTAAAATTTTGTTTAGTTTGTCTATGGTCATGTTGACAGGGATAAACAGATGTCATGGATTATATCATGTCATAAACAGATCGGGACCTACAGCTTAAAGGGAATTCCCTTTTCCAAACATCCGAAACATTCCCAAACATCCATGCCACCAATAGGATTCGAACGTTTAGTGTATAGGGCGATTCGTTTGGAGGACGAATAGGATGCGCTAGCCAAATGACCATCAGGTCGATCCACATTGCAAGAAAAAAATCCTGCTTTATTTTGTTTTTATAACTGCTACATTAGAGACGAGGAATGTAAGGAGATTTCCATTTGTGGGAATTCCCCCAATTTTAAAATCACAATATAGATTTTTGTCATTTTTTTTTCTGTATTTTGAGTTTGGTGTTAGTGAAAAGTATGTTTTAGATTCTTATAAATCTTTGTTTTATTAATTATAGCTGAAACACTTTTCATATCACATAATTCACTTTCAACAAAATTGAAAAAGAAAGCGATCTCTTTGGATATTAAAATTCCTATTTTAGATCGCCTTGCAACTGGACAAGGAAGGAAATCATTCTGGTAAAGTGTCTCGAATTTAAAATTCTTTGATTATACTAAAGACAATGCACACAACCATCCGGTTTTAGAACATCAAAATATGCAATTTTGGGTACTTACATACTAACGGTACCTTGGCGACAATTAGTGAAAACGCGCCAACCACCGCTACAGATTTGGCGGTTTTTAAGTGGCGCCAATCCACACTTAAAAAACAATCAAAACGCTTTCAAAATATTTTTATTCAAAACAATAAAATATATAAAAACACTTCATTTAAAATCAAAACAATAAAATATATAAAACACTTCAATTAAAATCAAAACAATAAAATATATAAAACACTTCATTTAAAATCAAAACAATAAAATATATAAAACACTTCATTTAAAATCAAAACGATTTAAAAATGCCGACCACAACAACTTTTACGTTTAGTAAACAAACTTTCATCAATTTCCACAATGCAATCTGGTCCACCTACCTTTTTTTTTTTGGTTTATTCACCATATCCAAGACACATAATTCACGCATGTAATTGTTACAATCTATAACAGTTTTATCCGATATATCAAGTTGCATTTCACAAAATTTAATCGACGTCAACTCCTCGCACCAGCAGTATATGAATCTCAAAGCTGTACGAAATGGAATTCTGCTTCCTTCAAACCAGTTGTCTTTTCGGAATCCCACATGATGAGCACACTGACTAAAATTGCATTTCCAAAACTTACGTTCACCAAAATTAAAGTTTCATGTCATGGGAATTGGGACATTTTCGTTGTTTTGGTAAAATATTTCTGCTCCTGGAAAAATAAAATTGCATCGTGCTCCGTTTTTGGCAAATCCCAAATACGCATTTTCGTATCACAACAATATGGCGTCGAAACTCAGCAAATCTACAGCCGTTAAGATTGCCGCCACTGAAAAACCGCCTAATCTGCAGGGGTTCCATTGGCGACACTTAAAATCGCCAAGTCTGTCGCCAAGGTACCGTTAGTACGTAAGTACCCAATTTTGTTTTCTCCCGCCTAATACTACATCCTTAATACAAACGTTAGACAACGAAATCTGAATACAGATGTTTGGTCATAATGGACTAAAAAAGGCTCCTGTCCTTCCTAATACGACTGAATTTTGTGTTCATGAATTAATGACACGAGTTTCCTTTTCAAATGACAAATTACATTGTATTATCCATGATCAATCTTTACGAAAAAAATGTTTACGATCCTATCATGAAAACCCATGGCTTATTGTACACTCATGTCCATAAGTTAAGGATAATGAAGTTCAGGCAAAGAAAGAGACAGAAGCAAAACAAATTTGACTTATTTGTAAAGTAGTCTATTTATTAAGCAAAAGGTAAAGAGCTATATGTTTGACATAATTAATAAAAATTGCGATTTTTACTCCCTGGAGCAAATTTCAAAAAAGAACCTATTTACAAAAAACAGTATAACATGGTTAGTATGATGGTTGATATGGAGTATGTCTCCCGGACGATGCAATACAGGCCTTACAACGCCTAGGCATGCTGAGTATCAAATTATCAATCTGATCTTGGGGAATATTACACCACTCATCAAGCAATGCCCTCCAAAGTTCCGGTTGACAGGTGGAAGGGGGTTGACGGGCTGCAATTCGTCGGCCAAGCATATCCCGCACATGCTCTATTGGATTCATGTCCGGTGAGTATGCTGGCTAATCCATACGGGTGATATCCTCCAATTGAAGGCATTCGTCTACAATGTTTGCACGGTGAGGACGGGCGTTGTCATCCTTAAACAGAAATTCAGCACCCATGGCGCCCCGAAACAAACGTACATGTTGTTCCACAATGACATCCCGATAGACGTGGCCTGTCAACGTTACACTCTGAACATGCAGGTCAGTTCTGAAACCAAGAATAATTCCTCCCCAAACGAGCCATCCTGCACCACCGTAACGGTGTCGTTCAATGGTGTTCTCTTGGTGGTAACGGGTACCTGGTGCTCTCCATATGAATGTCCGGCGAGAATCAGACTGCAAACTAAACCTGGACTCGTCGGAAAACATCGCACAAGACAACTGTTGCGGTGTCTACAATGCATGCTCTCTACTCCAGGTTAATCGCAGGCGACAGTGAGTTGCGGTAAGTGGAGCACATCTGACAGGCCTACGAGCATATAGACCAATGTTCCCTAAGCGTCTGTACACGGTCTGCATAGAAACTGTCGTACCGGTAACTGAAGAGAGCTGACGAGACAGGTCTGATGCTGTTCTCCGTCTGTTTCTTTTGGCGTAACTGCTAAATACTGGTCCTCATTCGGCGTTGTAACTACTGAGCTGTAACATCTACTCACATTACCATCATCTTGGAATCGTTGCCAAAGCCTGGAGATGACACTCTGGGCGATTCCAAGTTCCTCGGACACTTCCAGCTGGGTACGTCCACATTCCAGTCGTCCGATAATTCTACCACGTAAAAATCATCCAAATGCTTCCTTTGTGCCATAACTATGCGGTTATTGCACTGAAAGGCTTTTTAAAGCGCTTGTGAACAATTTTTTCTTCTTTGCCACCATTCCCTATATACCCCTCTCTTACACTCTCGTCATTGTGACGTACTATCCGCGCAATCTGGTGGTTTCCTGTAATTTGCATATTCTTCTACAAGATGTTTATGATAATTCTACAGGTGAAATTTTTTATTTTAGAGATCAATTTTAATTTTAATTTTTATTTTTATTTTAGAGGGACATGACTGTATTATTTTTGTTGATTTCTTAGAGTTTGAATTAATCTATTTTTCCAAAGATGCAATATATCTTTTAAATAAATATATTTTACACGGATTCTGTTTGAACGTATCTATTGTGTAAAAAACAAAATTAGAAGATCCCAATGGCAGATCTTTAGCTGTAGATTGTGATCATTTATATGAACATGTGAATATACATTTTTAAGTAAATGATTTACAGTTCACAGAAAATCATTTACTGTTTTTACTTTTTACTATATTTCTATAATTCTGTCATTGTTTCTCATACCACTTGATATACAGCAACCTCTAGATAAAGTCCATGAACCAATGTAATCTCATGGATGGAAGGGGGAGGGGCAGCTTCTGTTGTGATGGAGCACCCCTAGTAGTAGTTTGATTTGGCTCCGTGACGTCGAAAAAGAGGGAAATGCCTTCACAGAGGATTTTTAGGGGAACGACCCGTATTTACATATCATATAGGAAAAAATAGGAAATTTCAAATCAGGTAGTCCGACTAACGATGTAAGATGCTGAACATCACAAATGCCATCGAGCCTAAACGCCATTGAAACAGGGTCTACAAGAAAGTCGGAAGAAATGAAATCCGCTCTAATGCTCACCAGCGTTGCCCATTGTCACTTCGGGGGAAGGGTCAAGGTTTCAAATCAGGGTCTGACATTTCAAGGTACAGGGTTGTTAGCCCTACGCCCAACAGTCATATATTAGACAGGGACCTACGGTTTAAAGTGTATTCCGAACCACTACGAACATACTACTATATAGCACCAGCGGGATACGAACAAGAACCTATGGGACCAAGCGACCCGAGTGATAGTCCATCGGCTATCAGACACCGTCTATAAATGTGAAATATTATAAGACTTATGAATACTGCATAAAAGGTATACGATGCATTTCTAAATCAAACCAAATTCTGTTGGCACCACAAAACTATTACGAAATTAATACTAAGTTCATCAAATATTTATTCCAAACTCCAGATCTGAAAAACAGAAGGAAATAAACTTTTTAAAAACTGTCTTTCAAGCACCATACGTAAATAAAGTAGTTAAAATCTCATTTCATCTCACGCAGCTTCGAGCTCTCTTATGTAGACTACTAGTAAATAAAGCAAAAAAAAAAAAAAAAAAATCCTAAAGCCCAAGCCATAAAAGAGCAAGATCAAGCCGTTGTGGTAAGTTACAGTTACAGGCAAGCAAAAATTCTCAGAAAAAAAAGGAAAAAAAAATAATAAGAATAAAAATAAGAAATCGTCTACAGACCCACGCTCAGTTCATCAAGTAAATTAAAAAATAACACTTTCAGAAAGTATTTGGGGGAAAGCGTTCTGTTTGAGCATTAGACCATAAAAGAAGACCAAGAAAAGGACCTCATCTTGATATTTTTATACCCCAGTCTTCTTTTTTGTTCTTTTCTTTCTTTCTTTTTTCGAGCAGACATAATCAAAAGTACGAAGTCGACGAGAGTTCTTGCACACTACAAGAAAGAAGAAGCTTTAAGTAAATACCAAAAACATTCGAAAGCGACCCTGTTCTTTTTTTTTTTTTTTTCGTTCTTTTTTATTTCCATTCTGAGAGATGTTTTATTTGTGACTTTCAGTTTTCTGTGGAGCAATTCTTTTTGTTGAAGTACTCTATTTTTCAATAGTTTAGGGACATCATAAAAAAACAACGATTCAAGGCCCTTTTATCTCTGTATTACCAATGAATTTTTTTCAGCTGCCGTACTTAGGGTGACAGCTGAAATCTGCGGTGATTGATTTGGTTTGTTGCATCTGCGAACAAATATATTTCTCTTTCGTAAACAATGGGAGATCGGGTAAATAAAAAAATAAATAAAAAAGAACCGCACGGTAAAATATATTTGATGGTTATTTTAAGAAGTATTATTATGTGATTTTTTTTTTATTCATTTCTCTTTCACCGAGAAGCCATTTTCATTCGAGTTTATGGAATGGCACTGTCGTTAAAATATATGAAAATAATTTCCCTTTCGACTAAAGGAAGAAAAATGGTTTTTTTCCTTAGAAATTCGATTTAGTAAGAAAAAAGAACTATCTTTTCAAAGAAAAATACACAGAAAATGAAAAGATTTTTTTTTTTTTTTATTTTGCGGTATAAATTTTGCAAAGCTATAGAAGAATACCTTTAACTTTTTTTTAGGACATTTATTCAAAGTTATAAATACATTACATTAACCGTGCAACTTGTTAACATAATTTAATAATTATTGAAGACTTTTTTTATACATTATGTGATATAATTACTGTTTCTTCAATAAATTTTTTTTTTTATTTTATTGCTTTCAGAATAATTTTTGCATATGAATGATGAAAATTATTGTGCATATTGTAATGTCTCGGCCCATATTAGACCTATAACGGCCTGTCTAAGAGGGTTATATTTTATTACTACTATTAAATAGCGTAATCATTTGTATGAAGCCATACAATTAAAGATTAACTGCAATTAGCTACGATTGGCTACAATACAAAAAAAAAATTAATTTTTATTTACAAGCACTATATATATTTTTATATAAGGTCGGATATTTTTCAGAGTTCTCAAGTCTACGTTGAATCTAATATCACGCCGTTTGATAATCTGGTCTGCCTCAGACCATAATTATCAAACGGCGTGATATATGACACCCCAAGGGGTTAATCAGGAAAAAAGGCAAAAATTCTGTCCTATTCAGTCATTTCAGATAAAAAACAAAAAAACATTTCTGGTCGACTCTTAGCAGATCTCTGTCATCTTTCCTAAAACCTCCCTTTAAGAAAATCCGTCAAAAGAGGGAGAGGGTTCAACTTTCTTCATTTTTCATTCGTGTAAACATTTATCATTTCCGGTCTATAACCAGTTACGATGGAACAACTCATGGTATAGTCCATATTATATTTCTGGTTGTTTCGACCTGTGAAGGTCGCACAGACATTCGCTAATTTCCTGAGTCTCATTATACATGATATTCTCATGAATCTCATTATACATGAGTCTCATTGTTCATGAATTTTATCAAATAAAATACTCAACATGTATATGATAGCAATAACTATGGATGAATAAAAAAAAATTTAAACTTATATTGAGAATTATTCATATCTTCAAGCTACACGTGTCCCCCTAGGTAATGAGTAACACCGGTG
Organism: Caerostris extrusa; assembly: GCA_021605095.1. NCBI lineage: Eukaryota > Metazoa > Arthropoda > Arachnida > Araneae > Araneidae > Caerostris > Caerostris extrusa. Next base: position 37,310 of record BPLR01015935.1, on the reverse strand, counting down.
CAGCCTTTGCTTAAGGCATAAAAATTAACTGTCTCTGTATTGCCAGCTGTATTAGAACAACAACAACAACATTGATAATTATAGAAAGTGTAATGCCAAATACGTTTCTTAATTACGTACAGAATGTAATAGCAAATAAGTATTTTTTTTGTTCCAATGCAGCTGGCAAAGACTTAGACAGCTTGGACTTGGATGCCTTAAGGCAGCGCTGCAGAGACGTTACCTACTTTGCATTACCCAGGGGACGACTGTAACTTGAAGATACGACTCGGAGTAACAATGCCCCTAGCAAATAAGCATAAATAGCTATAAAATTAATTGATAAACAAATAAAAATAATCTTGTTTGTTTTTATTAGAAGATAGTTGTTTTATTTTCAAGAAATTTATTTATATTATTTTAATATTTTTTGTTAGCAGAAATAAGTAATAAATATTTTTGTTAATATTTTTTATTTTTGCCACTAATGATTTTTGTATTACAATTCATTTATCATGGAAATATATTCAACTGTTTTTTAAAATTTGAAATCACCATAAAGAATATTAGCAAAAGTTGAATTTATTATAATCTTATATCTAATTTTCTTAATATGCCTTAACGATTCTGATTGAAATAAAATTAAAATCTCTTACATGATTAAATTTTACCTCCATCTTTGTTTCAAATTTTGAAAACAATTTGAATAATTCTTCTACAATTTACTGCTTACTGAATATAGTAGACGTTGCAGGTTTAAAAAACACAAAAATTTTGATTATACATTCAATACTGTTTTTACACAAAATTTTCATTTAAAAAAGAATTAGAAAAAAAAACAATTCCCTTTTACATTACTTATTTTTGATTTAACATGCTTTGACTTAACATGCTTTTTATGCTTTTTTTTTTTACTTTTATTTTTTTATAACTGCTGCATTGAAGAGGAGGAATTTAATGCTATATCCATTAGTGGAAATTCCCTGAATTTTATATGTAATTTTGGCTGCATTTCAAGTTTGAAGTTTAAAGTGAAAAATAACTTTCTGATGTACATAAATCTTTGCTTTACTAATTATCATTGAAATATTTTTCGGTAGCCCTTATATAATGTCATATAATTTACCTATAACAAAAACGAAAAATAAAGCGGTCTTTTTGGATATTAAAATTCATACTTCAGATTGCCTTGTAACAGGACGTGGTGCAACGTCTGTTCGAAAACATTTTCTTTAAGAGTCTCGAATTTAAAGTTCTTTTGAATGTAGACAATGCCTCCGACCATTCGGTCTTAGAACACCCAAACGTGAATTCTGTTTTCTGCCCGCCTAAAACTACTTGCATCCTTAATACAACCGTTAGATAAAGGTTTAATTGCAACATTTAAAACATACTACGTAAAATGAACGTTTCAATCTTATTTGGACAAACTGAACGATGAAACACTAACAGTCTTTGATGTGTGGAGGAAATATTCATACATGGATTGTATGAAACAAATTGAATTAGCGCCAGTTGAATTTGGACCGCCAACTCTGAATACACGTGGAAAGCTGTTTGGGCAGAATGTATTAAAAACTAGGTTCCTGTCCTTCCTAATTAAACCGAATTTTGTATTCATGAATTAGTGACATGTTTCTTTTTAATTTTCAAATAGTGTTTTACTTTGCATCATCCCTGTGAAATCTTTTGAAATTAAATGTTTAAGATCCTAACTTTAAAACTCATGGTTTATTGTATTATTTTTGCTGATTTCTTAGAGCTGGAACCCATCTTCTATTTTTCCATACATGCAAGATAATTATAGACGCATTATTTGTATGATATAAAAATAGAATTAGGTGATTACAATGACAGAAAAGACAATCAAAATGACAGAACTTTAGCTGTAGACATAGATTGTGATCTTCCATCTGAACTCAGGAAGCATAGACTGTTTAAATACATGATTTGCAGTTCATAGAAAATGATTTACAGTTTTTGATTTTTACTGCATTTTTATAAATTTTAGCTATTATATGGTTTGATTTGGTTTGTCGTTCTATGATCATTTTTTACACACTTTATGCTAATTAGACTGGGACCTACAGTTTAACATGGATTTCAAACTACTAATTGACATCCATGGGAAATCTAATCTGAAGATTGCAGAACCAAAGGCCAAAGAGCAAGCCAATTGGACTTTAGACCGCAGCAATTAAATGATTATCAATAGTATGTAAAGGGATATAGTATGAATTTATTTATTTATTTTTTTTTGAAGTATAAAGTTTGCAAAGCTGTAGAATAATAATTTTAACTTTTTTATGACATTTATTCAAAGTTATAAATAAATTATATTAATGTAACTTAATTTTTTTAATCGTGCAACTTGTTAGCATAATTTACTAAACATTGTGCTCTATTTTGTATACTTTATGTGATATAATTACTATTTCAATAACTATTTACTTTTTTATCGTTCATTTGCAATCTTTAAGTAATAAAATATTTAAGATCCTAACTTTAAAAGTCATGGTTTATTGTATTATTTTTGCTAATTTCTTAGGGCTGCAAAAAATCTTCTATTTTTTCCATAGATGCAATAAGTTTTTACACGAATTTATTTTATATGTATTCATTAGAAACATATTTATCGTGTAAAAAATTGAATTAGGTAATGTCGAAATACGCAATCACAATTTTATATCTTTAGTTGGAGACATAGATTTTGTTCTTCTATCTGAACAGGGAGCATAGATTGTTTAAGTTAAATGATTTATAGTTTCTAATTTTTACTGCCTTTCTGAGCTATTATAAGATTTGGTTTACTTTGTCACTCTGTGGTCATTTTTTGCTCACTTTAGGCTAATTAGACAAGAAACAACAGTTTAACATAGATTAAGAACCACTAACTAACATCCATGCCACCGTCAGGATTCAAACCTGATTCCTGTCGTACCAAAGAGCCAGAGCGCCAACCAACTGGACATCAGGTGACAACTATTATATAATTATCAATAGTATGTAAAACATACCATGCATTTCTAAATCAAACCAAAATCTGACGCCACCACAAAACTATTACGAAATTAATACTACATTCATCAAATATTTATTCCTGGCTCCAGCACTGAAAAACAGAAAGAAATGATCTTTTAACTTTTAAAAAATATTCTTTCAAGCACCATACGTAAATAAAGTAGTTAAAATCTCATATCATCTCCAAGCTTGGAGCTCTCTTATATAGACTACTAGTAAATAAAGCAAACAAACAACAAAAAAAACCTAAAACCCGTGTCATAAAAGAGCAAGAAATCAAGATCCAGCCGTTGTGGTAAGTTACAGTTACAGCTAAGCAAAAATTCTCAGAAGAAAAAAAAAGGGAATGGAAAAAAAATAATAATAAAAATAAAAAGCCGTCTACAGACCCACGCTCAGTTCATCAAGTAAATTAAAAAATAACACTTTCAGAAAGTATTTGAGGGGGGAATCGTTCTCACGTTTGAGCATTAGACCATAAAAGAAGGCCAAGAAAAGGACGTCATCTTGATATTTTTATACCACAGTCTTCTTCTTTGGTTCTTTTCTTTTTTTTTTTTTCGAACAGACATAATCAAAAGTACGAAGTCGACGAGAATTCTTGCACAGTACAAGAAAGAAGGAGCTTTAAGTAAATACCAAAAACATTCGAAAGAGGCCCTGTTCTTTTTTATGTTTATTTCCATTCTAAGAGATGTTTTATTTGTGACTTTCAGTTTTCTGTGGAGCAATTCTTTTTTTTTCAAGTACTCTATTTTTCAATAGTTTAGGGAGAGCATAAAAATACAAGGATTCAAGGCCCTTTTATCTCTGTATTTCCAATGAATTTTTTTTTTTTCAGCTGCCGTACTTAGGGTGACAGGTGAAATCTGCGGTGATTGATTTGGTTTGTTGCATCTGCGAACAAATACATTTCTCTTTCGTAAACAATGGGAGATCGGGTAAATAAAAAAAAAAAAATAAAAAAGAACCGCACGGTAAAATATATTTGATGGTTATTTTAAGAAGTATTATTATGTGATTTTTTTCCCTTCCTTTCTCTTTCTCCGAGAAGCCATTTTCATTCGAGTTGATGGAATGGCACTGTCGTTAAAATATATGAAAATAATTTCCTTTTCGACTAAAGGAGGACAAATGTTTTTTTTTCTTAGAAATTGGATCTAGTAAGAAAAAAAAAAAAAAGATACCGAATATCGTTTGAAAGAAAAAAATGCACTGAAAATGAAAAGATTTTTGTTTTTTTAAGGCATAAATTTTGCAAAGCTATAGAATAATAATTTTAACTTTTAGGACTTTTTATTCAAAGTTATAAATAAATTATATTAATGTACCTTATTTTTTTTTTTTTAATCGTGCAACTTGTTAGCATAATTTACTAAACATTGTGCTTTATTTTGTATACTTTATGTGATACAATTACTATTTCAAAGACTATTTACTTTTTATCGTTCATGTGCAATCTTTAAGTAATAAAATGTTTAAGATCCTAACATTAAAACTCATGCTTTATTGTATTATTTTTGATAATTTCTTAGGGCTGCAACCAATCTTCTATTTTTTCCCTAGATTCATTTTTACACGAATTTATTTTACATGTATTCATTAGATACATATTCATCGTGAAAAATTGAATTAGGTAATGTCAAAATACTCAACAATAGTATAACTTTAGTTGGAGACATAGATTTTGTTCTTCTATCTGAACATGTGAGCATAGATTGTTTAAGTAAAAGATTTACAGCTTTTATTTTTTACTGTATTTTTATAAATCTGAGATATTATATGATTTGGTTTCACACTCTAAGATCTTTTTGCCTAATTTAGGCTACGTAGAATTGACCTTACTGTTTGACGAGGATTTCGAACCACTAACCAACATCAATCCACTATAACATCCATGACATCCAAACAACTAATTTGCATCCGCCAGAATTCAAAATTGAAGTTTTTGGTACAAAGGGCGAGAGCTAGCTAACTGGCCATCAGGCAGCAGCTATTAAATGATTATACATAGTATGAAAAAACAAGACCATGCATTTCTAAATCTAACCAGATTCTGATGCCACCACAAAACTATTACGAAATTAATACTAAGTTCATCAAATATTTATTTCAAACTCCAGAACTGAAAAATAGAAAGAAATAAACTTTTAAAAAGCGCTCTTTCAAGCACCATACGTAAATAAAGTAGTTAAAATCTCATATCATCTCACTCAGCTTCGAGTTCTCTTATATAGACTACTAGTAAATAAAGCAAGAAAAAAAATCCTCAAACCCAAGCCATAAAAGAGCAAGAAATCAAGATCAAGCCGCTGTGGTAAGTTACAGTTACAGCCAAGCGAAAATTCTCAGAAAAAAAAGTTATAAGAAGGAAAAAAAAAAAATAACAAAAATAAAAAGTCGTCTACAGACCCACGCTCAGTTCATCAAGTAAATTAAAAAATAACACTTTTAGAAAGTATTAGGGGGATGCTTTCTCACGTTTGAGCATTAGACCATAAAAGAAGACCAAGAAAAGGACGTCATCTTGATATTTTTATACCCCAGTCTTCTTCTTTTGTTCTTTTCTTTTTTCGAACAGACATAATCAAAAGTACGAAGTTGACGAGAATTCTTGCACAGTACAAGAAAGAAGGAGCTTTAAGTAAATACCAAGAACATTCGAAAGGGGCTCTGTTCTTTGTTTTATTATTTTCCATTCTGAGAGATGTTTTATTCGTGACTTTCAGTTTTCTGTGGAGCAATTATTTTTTTGTTCAAGTACTCTATTTTTCAATAGTTCAGGGAGAGCTTTAAAAAACAAGGATTCAAGGCCCTTTTATCTCTGTATTACGAATGAATTATTTTTTCAGCTTCCGCACTTAGGGTGACAGGTGAAATCTGCGGTGATTGATTTGGTTTGTTGCATCTGCGAAGAAATACATTTCTCTTTCGTAAACAATGGGAGATGGTGTAATCAAAATAAAAAAATAAAAAGAACGCACGGTAAAATATATTTGATGGTTATTTTAAGAAGTATTATTATATGAATTTTTCTCTTCCTTTCTCTTTCACCGAGAAGCCATTTTCATTCGACTTTTTTATAGAATGGCAGTATCGTTAAAAATATATGAAAATAATTTCCTTTTCGACTAAAGGATGAAAAAATTGGTTTTTTTTCTTAGAAATTCGATTTAGTAAGAAAAAAGAAAACGGTAACGAGTATCTTTTCAAAGAAAATGCGCAGAAAATAGAAAGTTTCTTGTTTTTTTAAGGTATAAAGTTTACAAAGCTATAGAATAATAATTTTAACTTTTTTAGGACTTTCAGTCAAATTTATAAATAAATTATATTAATTTAATCGCATTAATACTTTTGAATCGTACAATTTATTAACATAATTTAATAATCATTATTTATTTTTTTTTTAATACATTATGCGATATAATTACTAGGATTCCAATGATTTTTTGTTTATTATATTGTTTTCTGAATAATTTTTTTGCATAAGGATGATGAAATTTATTGTGCATATTGTAGCGTCTTGACCTATATTAGACATTCAAGAAAAGGACCACTTTCAGGTACAGTGCAACACTTTAATTTTTATTCATAAATACTATACATATATATACAGATAGATAGAAATAATGAACTATGGGTTATTGACAAGAAATGAAAAATAAATACAAAATTTGATCACAAGTGCATGATTAAATCACAAATACAGTTCACTCCAAGGCCGGAGATTTTTCAGAATTCTCGAGTCTACGTCGAATCTAATTGCCTAGTCTGCGGCAGACCTCAAATACCACAAGGCGTGATACACGAAATCCCAAGGGGTTCACTTTGAAAAACAGGTGGAAACTCTGGCCTATTTAATCAATTCAGGGAAAAGAAAAACAACACTTCTGGTCACTAGTCGCAGAACTCTCAAAAAACTCTCTTTAAGAAAATCCTTCAAAATATGGAGATGGTTTAATTTCCCTCATTTCTCATTGGAGTAAATATTTCTCAGTTCATGGACGATTACCAATCACGATGGAGCAACTCATGGTGTATTCCATATTCTCTTTCTAGTTGTTTCGCACAGACATTCGCTAATTTCTGAGTCTCATTATACATGATACCGAATATCAGCTATCAAATTTGAGTGGCAGGTTTCTGTCATTAGTACAAAAAACTAATTGCATGCAATATACACTGCTTATCTGCTGTGAAATTTGAGTGATGGGCTGTTATTATGTACTTGCCAAAGAATATCCATTCCTCTCTCCCGGGAATGAAAATCCCCAACTATTCTTGTGAGAAAAAAAAGCGCTAAAATATTCTATAAATTTTTAAACATATTTTAAGCTTATAAACAATCAGAATCAATGACAATTATATTTAACGCTTAATAATTATGATTGATCAACAGCAAAAGAAAAATTCTCGTAAAAAATAAAAACAATACCTGTTATGCTGCATATGCAAATAGGTAATTCGATTTCTTTTTCGAATTTGAGACATTAGATAGTATTTGACTGAAGTATTAAAATAAATCTTACATATCCATAGAATATCCATTATGGAATTATAAAAAAAAGAAAAAAGAAAATGATATAATTTTAAATTCAAATGTTGGAAAAACTTCTTCAATACAAATAATTACAGTAGTTGACCTATAAAATGATTTCCAAACAACAAAGAAATCTTAAGTTATTCCTCTGTGATGAGATTCAAGGTTTAAAGTTTCAAAATCGTCTGCATAAATCCTGACACTTAAAATCCCTCCCTGAACAACTGACAGTGATGCAAGCTCCCTCCTGACAGCCCGAGGTTTAAAAAGTCGTCTGCGTTATGTGAATGGACAGCCGATTCTGAAGGCTAATAAGCGATGGGAAGCCTGCAAGAATGCAAATGGCCTTTCATTCTTTACAGGAACAAAGAAAACTCGGAAACACTCGCAATTAGACCGCATAATAGCTAAAGTCGTCTGCAGCTGCCGATGCCAAACGATCCTTTTCGTTTCCCGGCCAGAATACATCAAACATGCAAATGAGGAAGTGTGTTACGACGCTCGTTACTAAAAAGAGAACACGTGTAAAATGGGACGTTAATTTCGGAAAAAGAAGTGGCAACACTGACAAATCGGCTGCGCGCAAATGGAACAAGATGAATCAGAGAAGCCTTTTTCAAAGAGAGATTGAGAGCGAAAAATCGCTTTTCGCACCACTCTCAATAGCAATCAGAGGGTTTGAATGGGAAATTCTTTAAGTAGGAAGAAAGTCTCACAAATGGTGAAATAAATAAATAAAAAAATTTGACACATAATTTGCATGAATTGGTTTTCTAGATTTTGAACACTTGCGAATGATGTTAACTCGGTTATGTTTCTATTTTAACTATACAATTGCCTCTAACGAAGTATGAAAAATAATTTCATTACATGATGTTTCTATTTCTGTTCAATTAATTATTTTCAATTGTATTAGCTCTGTAGAATGGTTTCTTTTTGCAATGTTAAACCGTAATTATTGTTCTGTGATTTATGGCATGCATGCTAATTCTTTGAAAATAACAAATTTATTTAATGGGATTTTTTATATTTCTCTTTAATTATTTCTTTTCAAATAGCCATAAGGTAATAACTTTATCTAATATACAATACTCCTTTTTTTACTACTTATATTGTTTTTTTACAACACTACTTATTTTGTTTTCTAATATACAATAAAACTTTTCTGTTATTCTATTAAGAAATATCTATTTTTAAAATTCTAGGACATTAAATATGTTGGCTATATCTTTATATCCTTACAGGTTATAAGATTATATTTTGATTTTAATTAAAACAGATTTATCTTTTTTTAATGTACAATAAACGTTTTTGTTTTGATTTAGATCGTTGATGATAACGTTCTGTGGCAATAAATACATTAGTTATATTCCTATACCTTTAAGAATTATAACAGATTATTTGATTTTTATTAAAAATAGTTTTATAGACTACTGAAATTAATGTAAATTTTGTTAACACCTACTGATTCATGCTAATGATTAAATTGTAGTGTACTGGTAGCGCAACCAGACTTGGTATGGTTATGTTGAGATATTTGAGCCGCAGGTTTGGGAAATCACAGCTTTATTTACACACCCACAATTACCACACACAAAAATTAGAGAAAAACTATATTTAACACAGATATTTACAGGTTGATGAAAGGACTCCACTTCCAAGTCAAAAATCTAAAATTTTAACACGGAGCGTAACACGGCTGCATCTTTTAAACTTAACGCAAACCAAAACTTTTCTCCCCTTAACCCTAAAAGTCAATTCATATTTTATCAAACACTTTATGACATGCCTTATGATTTTTGCCCTTCTTATTTTTTTTTACATCCCGCCAACTATTACTGAAACTTTACGTCTTGGAATAAACTCCATGCATCATATTCTTTTTCCTTTTTTGTTTAATCTTTGTAACCCGCGCTTAGCTTTTTGAAGTAAAAATATCCAACAAACAATTCTTGACAGAACATCAATTTCTAGAGTTTTACTAGTATACATATTTTTTATTTTTGATTAGTATTTTATTTTGGTTTTCTTTCACGAAACGGAAACCATGTCCACGAGAAACGGAAGCGTTATAAAATATTCAAGTGTGTACCTGGCCGTTTGTTCAAATAAATGCGTCGTCCTACCAGAGGCACTTTTAAATAAATGTCACCCGACATTTTTCTTTTTTGCTGTATTTGGCGTAGTTGGTACTTAAAAAGGCTTTAATCCTGAAAAAAAAAAAGATAGAAAAAAAGTTGCTAGATTTACAAATAAATTTTTAAAAAATATATCAATGATTTTTTAAAAAATTATTTTTTTACTACTCCTTTCTTTGCCAACGGCCATACCATGCTGAATATACCGGTTCTCGTTAGATCACCGAAGTCAAGCATCATTGGGCGCGGTCAGTACTTGGGTGGGTGACCACCTGGGGACACCACGTGCCGTTGGCCTTACAAATTTGGGACCTGAATGGCCGAAATCGGTGCCACAGGTTTCAATTTGCCATGGATGTTTGTAGGGGTTCGGAATCCACTTTAAGCCGTAGGTCCCGGTCTCCTATGACTGTAAGAGCGTCAATCAGACTTCTACCTACGGGTGCTCCATCACAACAGAAGCTGCTTCCTTCCCCTTCAATCATGAGTACATATGGGCTCGTGGGCTTGGCCAGCCAATTAAGAAACAACAACAACACTGTGAAACTTTTAGCGCATGTTACTTTTACTGAAATTTAGCATTTTTAAATTTAATCATAAGACTTAATAATACATGGTATAGATGTAATAATATATTTTTTTGAAATTAAAAAATAATGTGATGCATGTAAGAAATGTTTTTTCATACTTCTTTTATTAAATAAAAAAAACTAGAATTCCGTTAAAACGCACGTTGTGTTTTATGATATTATAATATGCAAGTTGGGCAACTAGATTGTAACTGGATGCGGTTGGGTTGAAAAACTTGAGATGTCGGTTTGAGAATTCACAGCATTATTGACACACGCAAAATAACTATACACACATACAAACAAAAACGTACAATATTTAACACATTTAAAGACGGACAATTATAGATTCGTGAAAGCCGAAATCCAGAAACTGGGTTACTCGCATGGAGCGCGAATATACTCCCCTTTCAGGTGAGGGTTTGTAGACCTATTTATACGTAGGATTGCGATTAATATACTTCTTCTCGAGGTGATAAATATAATCTAACTAAACGATTTTCAGCGGAAATGCGGTACGTTACACGGATTTTGATTTAATACGAACTAGACAAAAAAAAAAATTAATTCCCCCTTTTTACGCGATTCAATTTGATTTAACACGATTGATTCAAATTCTAAGAAAAAAAATTTGTTTTTCTTTTCTTTTAAAAGTGCTTCAATGGACACCAGTAATGTAATGGTATTTGCATTTGTGGGAATTCCCAGAATTTTATAATGTCGATAAGGGATTTCTTCTGTATTTTGAGTTTGGTGTTTAAAGTAAAAATTACCTTTTTTGGTTTTATAAATATTTGATTTGAATATTTGAACTATTTGATTTATTAATAATAACTAAAATTGTAAATAATAATAACTAATATACCTAAATTAATAATAACTAAATACTTTTATTATATTTTATTTTTATAAATCAGTGAATAAAATTGACATTTAAGAGATTCATACGCATTACAATGTAATCTTAGTTACTAGATTTTTTTAATATACAAAGTACATATCATGGTAGTATGAGGTAACTTTATTGAAGTTCTGTAAGTCTTGGAGTTATTTCAAACGCGCCAAATGTCGGAACTTTCAGATTTTCAAAGAGGCCAAATTGTAGGAGCCCGTCTAGCTGGAACAAGTATAACCGAAACATCACAACTTTTAGACATTTCTAGAGGTACGGTGTCTAAAGTCATGACAGCATACACAGAACGTGGCAAGACAAGTTTGGCAAAGGCAAAAGAGTGCTCGGAAAGCGTCAGTGAAAGAGACCAACGGGTATTGAAGCGGATTGTGATGTTTCAAAAGCGAACAACTGCAGCAAAAGTGTTTGTAGAGCTCAATTATCATCTGGATTCTCTAGTGTCAATAAGTACATTTAAGTAATTAGTTATTAATATTTATTTAATAATAATAAAAACGAATTACCTAAAAAAATAAAACTATACATTTATATAATAATAACTAAAATACTTTTCTGTCGGAGCCCTCACATAATTAATCTTTAAGAAAAGCGAAGAAGAAAGGATATCAATCTTCTTTGGATACTTAAATTCGTATTTTAGATGGACTTGCAACTTAACAAGTTTGGACGTCTGTAGGAAGATATTTTAATCAAGGTTTTCGAATTTAAATTTCTTTTGATTATAGGCAAAAGCACCCGAACTTCTTGTTTTAGAGCATCCCAAACGTGCAATTTTTTTTCTGTTGCCTAATACTACCTACTTGATGCAACTCTTTGATCAAGCAATAATTGGGTCATTTAAAATGTACTACGTAAAGAGAACATTTCAATCCGTTTTCGACAAACTGAACGACGAAACACCAACACTATTTGATGGGTGGAAGAAATTTTCAATTATGGATTGTATCAATCAATTTGAATTAGCTCTAGATGAATTACGACCTTCAACATTAATAACATGTTGGAAAGCAGTATGGTCATAATGTGGTTTTTAAAATATAGATCCTGTCTTTTCTAATACGACCGAATTTTGTATTCATGAATTTGTGGAATGTTTATTTTTCCTTTTCATTTCATGACTTTTTGTATCATGCATGTGCAATCTTTAAGAAATAAAATGTTTAAGATGCCAACATTAAAACTCGTGGTTTATTAATTTTTTTCCGCTGTTTTCTCAGAGTTTGACATAATCTTATATTTTTCCATAGATTTACAATATTTTTATACGTATTCTTTGGGAACTAATCTGTCACGTAAAAACAGAATTGGGTGATCACAATGGCAGAATACACAATCACAATGACATAACTTTATCTATACACAAAGATTGTGATCAATCAATGTGGACATGTGAGTACAGATTGTTAAAGTAAATGATTTATAATTTACATAAAATAATTTTACAGGTTTTAATTTTTACTATATTTCTATAAACCTGAACTATTATATGACTTATCAATAGTACGTAAAAGCCATACCATGCATTTCTAAATCACAACGAAATCTGATGCCACCACAAAAACTATTACTAAATTAATACTAAGTTCATCAAATATTTATTTCCAAGTCCCAGAAACTGAAAAACAGAAAGAAATAAACTTTAAAAAGTGCTCTTTCGAGCACCATACGTAAATAAAGTAGTTAAAATCTCATATCATTTCACGCAGCTTGGAGCTCTCTTATATAGATTACTAGTAAATAAAGCAAAAAAAAAATTATAAAACCCAAACCATAAAAGAACAAGAAATCAAGCCAAGCTGTGGTAAGTTACAGTTACAGCCATGCAAAATTCTGAGATAAAAAAAAAAAGGAAAAGAAAAAAAAATAACAAAAGAAAAAATCGTCTACAGACCCACGTTTAGTTCATCAAGTAAATTAAAAAATAATACTTTCAGAAAGTATTTGGGGGAAAGCGTTCTCACGTTTGAGCATTAGACCATAAAAAGAAGACCAAGAAAAGGACGTCATCCTGATATTTTTATACCACAGTCTTCTTTTTTTTTTGTTCTTTTCTTTTTCGAACAGACGTAATCAAAAGTACGAAGTCGACGAGAGTTCTTGCACACTACCAGAAAGAATGAGCTTTAAGTAAATACCAAAAACATTCGAAAGAGGCCCTGTTCTTTTTTATTTTTTATTTCCATTCTTGGATGTTTTATTTGTGGCTTTCAGTTTTCTGTGGAGCAATTCTTTTTTGTTCAAGTACTTTTATTTTTCAATAGTTTAGGAGAGCATAAAAACAAGGATTCAAAAGCCCTTTTATCTCTGTATTACCAATGATTTTTTTTTTTTAGCTGCCGTACTTAGGGTGACAGGTGAAATCTGCGGTGATTGATTTGGTTTGTTGCATCTGCGAACAAATACATTTCTCTTTCGTAAACAATGGGAGATCGGGTAAATAAAATAAAAATAAAAAGAAACCCGCACGGTAAAATATATTTGATGGTTATTTTAAGAAGTATTATTATGTGGGTTTTTTCTCTTCCTTTCTCTTTCTCCGAGAAGCCATTTTCATTCGAGTTTATGGAATGGCACTGTCGTTAAAATATATGAAAATAATTTCCTTTTCGACTAAAGGATGAAAAATGGTTTTTTTTTTTTCTTAGAAATTGATTTAGTAAAGAAAAAAAGGAAAAGTTACCGAGTATCTTTTGAAAGAAAATGCACAGAAAATGAAATAGATTTTTTTATGTTATAAAGGTTGCAAAGCTATAGAATAATGATGTTAAAAGTCCTAAACTTTTTTTAGGACTTTCATTCAAAGTTATAAATAAATTATATTAATGTACCTTAATTATTTTAACCGTGCAACTTGTTAACATGATTTTCTAATCATTGCGCTCTATTTTTTTTTCATACTTAATGTGATATAATTACTAAGGTCCTAATAATGTTTATTTTTTATTATATTGTTTTCAGAATACCTTTTGCATACTGATGATGAAAATGATTATTGTGCGTATTGTGCGGTCAGAGCCTATAATAGACCTATAACGGCTTCAAGAAGAGTGTCACTTTCAGGTTCATGGAAAAACTGTGATTTTTATTTAAAGCACTATATAAAACAAATAATGAACTCTGGGGTATTATACAAAGGAAAGAAAAATAAAATAAAATTTGGTCGTTAAATTTAAAATTTGTTTAAAAATTTATTTTATATGGTAGCATTTTTTCTCACGCGAAGAATTTTTCTTTTTCATTCCCAGGAAAGAGAAATGTATATCCTTTCGCAAGTACATAATAACAACCAAATTAAATCACAAGTAAAGTTCACTTGAAGGTTGGAGATAATTCAGAGTTCTAGAGTTAAGCTCAAAGTTGTCGAATCTAATTGCCTGGATAGCGGCAGACCTTAATTATCACACGGCATGATAAAAGAAACCACAATGCGTTCACTTTGAAAAACAAGCGGAAACAATGGCCTTTTCAGTCACTTAAGAAAAGAAAGAAAAACAAAATTTCTGGTTGAATCTTCGCAGAACTCTGTCATCTTTCCAAAAACCTTCCTTTAAGAAAATTCTTCAAAAAAGGTAGAGCCTTCAACTTCCCTCATTTTCCATTCGAGTAAACATTTTTAGTTGATGGTCGATCACCAATTACGATGGAACAAATCATGGTGTAGCCATATTCAATCAGTAGTTGAAATAGTTTAAGAGTTCAATCAATTCATTGAATAGTTAAATGGGTAGTTTGGATCTGATAAGGTCGTTCAGGCATTCGCTAATTTTATGAGCCTCATTATACATGATATCGATTATACCCTGATACTGCTATGAGTTTTGAGTGACAGGATGTTCTCATTATTACAAAACACTAATTGCATGTAATATAACTACCCACAACACTGCTTGTCTGCTGTCAATTTTGAGTGATGTGCTGTTATTATGTACTTGTCAAATGATATAGATTCCTCTTTCCTGGGAATGACATGCCAAAAAACATTAAACAGAATTTGACTTAAATATTAAAATAAATCTTACAAATATATAAGATACCCTTAAACATTATGGAATTATAAAAGAAAAGAAAAAAATTGAAAATAAGAAAATGATAATAGTTTAATTTTAAATTCAAATGTTGGAAAACTTCTTCAATACAAATGATCACACTATTTGGCCTATAAAAATGATTTCCAAACAACAAGAAAATTTTAAGTTATTCCTTTGTGATGATATTCAAGGTTTAAAGTTTCAAAAATCGTCTGCATAAATCCTGACACTTAAAAATCCCTGCCCGAACAACTGACAGTGATGCAAGCTCCCTCCTGACAGCCCGAGGTTTAAAAAGTCGTCTGCGTTATGTGAATGGACAGCCGATTCTGAAGGCTAATAAACGACGGAAGCCTGCAAGAATGCAAATGGACTTTCATTCTTTACAGGAGCGAAGAAAACTCGGGAACACTCGCAATTAGACCGCATAATAGCTAAAAGTCGTCCTGCAGCTGCCGATGCCAAACGATCTTTTCTTTCCCGGCCAGAATACATCAAACATGCAAATGAGGAAGTGTGTTACGACGCTCGTTACTGAAAAGAGAACACGTGTAAAAATGGGACGCTAATTTCGGAAAAAGAAGTGGCAACACTGACAAATCGGCTGCGCGTAAATGGAACAAGATGAATCAGAGAGAGAAGCTTTTTCAAAGAGCGATTGAGAGCGAAAAAATCGCTTTCCGCACCACTCTCAATAGCAATCAGTGGGTTTGAATGGGAAATTCTTTAAGTAGGAAGAGACTCTCACAAATGGTGAAATAAATAAATAAAAAACGTTCTACATAATTTGCATGAATTGGTTTCCCAGATTTTGAACACTTGCGAATGATGTTAACTCGGTTATGTTTCTATTTTAACTATACAATTGCCTCTAACGAAGCATGATAATTTCGTATTTCGTTACATGATGTTTATTTCTGTTTAATTAATTATTCTGACTTGCTTTCAGCCCTGTAAAATGGTTTCTTTGTAAAATATTAGAGCCATAAATGTTCTTTGTTGATTATGAGATGAATTCTAGTTCTTTGAAAGTTTAGAATTTATTTTATTGGGTAGTTTATATTGCTCTTTTACTTATTTTTTTTCAATCAGCCATGAAGTAATACCTTTTTCTAATGTACAATAAACGTTTTTTTTTTTTATTTAAATCGCTTGATGATAACGTTCTGTGGCCTTAAATATATTTATGTTCCTATATCCTCAAGAATTAGAACAGAGCATTTCATTTTATTAAAACAGTTTTATAGAGAACTTAAATTAATCTAAGTTGTGATAATATCTACTGATTCCCTTAATTCTTATGATTAAAATTGTAGTATACTGGTGGCGAAAACAGACTTGGTATGGTTAGGTTGAGATTTCTGAGGCACAAGTGTAGGAAATCTCAGGTTTATTTTTTTTACACCCACAAATACCACACATACAATTAGAGGCATACAATATTTAACCCACATAATTATAGATTGGTGAAAGGACCCTACTTCTAAGCCAAAAACCAAAAACTCGGCTATGAGTAGGGTACGTGAAATATATTTCCTCTCCTGGTGTAGGGTCTGTAGTTCAACTAAACGGTTCTCAACGCATAGGCGCTCAACCTCTCGGGTGAGAGTCTCGAAGACTAAACATTTCTCCTGAACGGCACAGGAGGGCGCTATTGATAGTTTGTTGCAGAATGAATGATTGCATAATACACTTGATTCATAATAATTGAATAGCCATAGTTAAATATATTTTTATTATTTTAAAGTACGCATGAACATTATTGTTTAAATTACTATTTATTTAAAACAAAATGTTATAAAACAAAGGTTTTTACACTTACATTTATTTGTTTTTCTTAGCATACAAATAATGAACAGTCTTTATTCATAATTGTTTAAATGATACATACGAGAGATTATTTTTAAAGAAAACAATTTCACTAAATTATTTCATTTTTTTTTTTTTTTTTTAATAAATGGGATCAGTAACAATATTTCTCAACTTGCTATATATATATATATAATTTCTTCAACGTTTAAATGTAATTTTGAATTTTATTAATGGATTAATATTTTAATTCCCTCATTAATAGTAGTTTTTGTTAAATTTATACAACATGCATTTTTAAACACGAATATGAAATTAATTGTTAAAATTATCGCGTACGTTAAAAATCCAAATAACTTTTATATACGAATCTGAAACACTTTTTGTTAAAATTATTGACTCATAAAACTGCAGCAATCCAAAAAGTTTACTATAGGCTAGGCCATTTCAAAACATTTTTTAAATGCTGACTGTATTTGAGATCTTGATTAATTATTTCGAAACACGACTGCATCATTTAAATTTAACGCAAACCCAAACTTTTCTCCCCTTAACCTTGAAAGTCAATTCATATTTTTATCAAACCATTTATGACCGCTTTATGATTTTTACTCTTCTTATTTTTACATCCCAACAACTATGACTGAAACTTCACGTCTTGGAATAAATCCCATGCATCATATTCTTTTACTTTTTTTTTTTGTTCCATTCTTGAAACTCGCGCTTAGCTTTTGACGTAAAAATATCCAACAAACAATTTTTGACGGAACATCAATTTCTTGAGTTTTGCCAATATATATATATTTTGTATTTATTATTATTTTATTTTTTTTGTTTCCTTCACGAAAAAGGAAACTGTGTCCAAGAGAAACGAGAAACGTTATAAAATATTCAAGTGTGTACCTGGCTGTTTGTTGAAATAAATGCGTCGTCCTTACAAGAGGCACCTTTTCAAATAAATGTCACCCGAAAGTTTCTTCTTTTTGGCTGTTTACTATTTATTTGGCGGAGTTGTTACTTAAAAGGCTTTAATCCGGAAAGAATAGGAAAAAGCTTGCTGGATTCAAAAAATAAATTAAAAAAATATTTATATCAGTGATTCGATAAAAAAATATTTTTTAATAATTTCTTTTCATTTTATTGCTAAACTTTTAGTGTTATATAAATTTACTGCAAATTTAGCATTTTTATGTATAATCTTAAGACTCAGTAATACATTTCATAAATTTATAAATATATTTTTCTAATTCTATAAATATTGTAATTTATTTAAAAAAAAATGTTTATTTAATAAAAGACCTCGAATGCACAATTTCCTTTAAAACGGATATTTTATTTTTGATTATGTAGTGTGTAGGTTGGGCAGCAAAATTGTAAGTGGATATGGGTGGGTTTGAGATATTTGAGGCATACGTTTGAGAACTCACACGTACACACTTCACGCAAATAGAATTAGTGACATGCAATATTTAACACATTTAAAGACATATATTTATAGATTCGAAGAAGGGATTCCACATATAAACCGAATATCAGATACATAGGAACGCGCAAGATGCTCGAAAGATATTTTCCACTAGGGGCGAGAGTCTGTAGCCAACTAATGCGCCGAGGTGCACTTATATTTCCTGTCGATACGAGAAACTACAAACTAAATGTCTATCAGCGGGAGAGCAGATGGCGCTGTACTTCTTCTTGGGTGAGAGTCTCAAGGCCGACTGACCATAATTTCTCCCTGAGCGCCAAAGGGGGCGATATTGCCAGTGTGTTGGATGAAGCATAATTACACATGACTATTGATTCATGATAATTGAATTTTCATAGTTGAGCATACTTTAATATTTTAATGTAACCTTGATTATTATTATTTAATATTTTAATGTAGAATTTTTATTAGTCTTGCTTAATATTATTATTCTTCTAACTTTGATTATCATTTTGTTTTAAATAAATTACTAATTCTTTAACACAGCTATTAGAATAATTATATTTAAGATAATTTGTATAATTACCTTTATCCGTTTTTTGGCATACTAATAGTGAACATTCATTATTCATAATTTTTTTAAATTATACATACATAGATTGTTTTCGAAGAAAAACCAGTTTCACGTTATTTCATTTTCTTGAAAATTAATGTGCTTAGTACCAATATTTCTTAACTTGTTATATACATATATGTGTGTATGTGTGTGTGTGTGTGTTTAAACGCAATGTTGGAATATTATTTATAAATGAGTATTTTGATTCCCATTATTAATATTATTTTCTAACTAAATTTATACATTGCGCATTTCTTAGGGACGATTCTCAAATAAATTTAGTTAAAATTATAGCATCATAAAACAGCAATATTTCTAAAAGCACTGGTTATTTCAAAACTATTTTTTAAATGCTGACTGTATGTGAGATCTTATTTCGAAACACGCCTGCATCATTTAAATTTAACGCAAACCAAAACTTTTTTCCCCTTTTCCCTGAAAGTCAATTCATATTTTATCAAACAACTTATGACAGCATTATGATTTTTTACCTCACTTTTTTTTTTGAATCCCAGCAACTATTACTGAAACTTCACGTCTTGGAATAAATCGTATGCATCATATTCTTTTTTTCCATTTTTTGTTCCATCTTTAAACCCGCGCTTAGCTTTTTTGACTTAAAAATATCCAACAAACAATTTTTTGACGGAGCATCAATTTCTTGAGTTTCGGGAGTATATATTTTTTAATTATTTATTATTATTTTATTTTTGGTTTTCTTTCACGAAACGGAAACAGTGTCCGCGAGAAACGGGAAGCTTTCTAAAATATTCAAATGTATACCTAGCTGTTTGTTCAAATAAATGCGTCGTCCTACAAGAGGCACTTTTTAAATAAATGTCATCCGACGTTTCTTCTTTTGGCTGTTTATTTGACGGAGTTGTTACTAAAAGGCTTCAATGCTGAAAGAAAAAGGACATAAAAGTTTTGCTGGATTAGTAAAATAAACTTAAAAGAAATATATATCTGTGATTTTATAAAAAAAATATTTTTTACTTCTTTCTTTAGTGCATGACAATTTTACGGCAATTTTTAGCGATTTTTAGTCTAATCTTAAGATTCAGTAGTACATTTTATGAATTGTTTTTTAAATTCCGCAGATAATATAATGTATGTAACAAATGCTTATTTAATAGGACATTAAATGCTCAATTCCTGTTAAAAAGCGTATTTTTTTTTTTATGATATTGTACTGTACAGGTTGGGCAACATGATTGCAAGTGACTGTGGTCTGTTGAGATACTCGAGGCACTGGTTGGAGAGCTCACATCTTTATTTACACACAAACGTCACACACATACAATTAGAAATCTACAATATTTTTACACATTTAACGAGACATAATTATAGATTCTTAGAAGGATTCACCACATCTAAGCCGAATACGCGATATTCAGGTACACGCAGAATACACGGAAATCACTTCCTCTCTGGGTGAGTCTGGGCCAACTTATGCGCCTGGGTGCCCTTATATTTCTTCGCGATACGACAAATTATAGTATTAATGTTTCTCAGCGGGAACGAATGGTTGTGCATGGTTGGAATGTGGGTGAGAATCATTCTAGCCAGTTTGGAGGAAGATGTATGATTACACAATACGAATGATTCGTGATAAGTTAATATTTATAGTTGTATACATTTTTAATATTTTAATGTATGTTTGATTACAATTCTTTACTATACTAATTATTTATTTAAACAATTATTTGGATAATTATATTTGAAATAACTATTATAAATGATTTTCTATTTTTGTTTATTTCTCAGAGTACTGATAATGAACATTCATTATTCACAATTGTTTAAATTATATGTATGATATATTGTTATTAAAGAAAACACCAAATTCACTAAATTATTTCAATTTTTAAAAAATAAATTTACTCGGTAATAAAATTTGTAAACTTGTTCTGTATATAAATTCTTTTGACGTTTAAACGCCATTTTGAATATTATATATATGGATATTTTAAATGATTTATTAATAATAATTTTTGAAAAATTTATACAATGTTCATTTTTTAAAGACAAATCTAAATTTACAACAATCGTATCATAAGACGTCAATTACTCAAAGAACTGTGCTAAAAGCACTGGTTATTGCAAACATTTTTTTTTAAATTCTGACTGTATATGAGATCTTGATTAATTATTTCGAAACACGGCGGCATCATTTAAATTTAACGCAAACCAAAACTTTACTCCCCTTAACCCTAAAGTCAATTCATATTTTATCAAACAATTTATGACCGCCTTATGATTTTCACGTTTTTTTTTTTCTTACGTCCCAACAACTATTACTGAAACTTCACGTCTTGGAATAAATCGCATGCATCATGTTCTTTTTTCCTTTTTGTTCCATCTCTGAAACCCGCGCTTAGCTTTTGGAGTAAAAATATCCAACGAACAATTTTTGACGGAACATCAATTTCTTGAGTTTTGCCAGTATACATTTCTATTTATTTATTCTTATTTTATTTTGGTTTTCTTTCACGAAACGGAAACTGTGTCCACGAGAAAAGGTAAACGTTATAAAATATTTAAGTGTGTACCTACAAGAGGCACTTTTCAAATAAATGTCACCCTACATTTCTTCTGTTTGCAGTTTATTTGTCGGAGTTGTTACTTAACAAATAATATTAAAAAAAAAAATTTTAAAGTCTATTCTACTTTTTTTTTCACTATATTGCAGAAAAGTACTTTATAAATAATTTTCATTCATTTTTTTAAGTTTATCTGGGGCCATCTATTGATAGATATATGCAACTTAAATCTAAAAAAAAACTAAAATTTTAATTAAATTTAATGACTGAATTAATATTTGAAAAACTGTATTAACATCCTGTAATGTCATCCACTACAAGTTCAAAAAATGTATTTGAAGTTGAGTGGATGAATAAAAGTATTTTATATGAACGATTGAAAATTAGAACAAGATATATATAGGAGAGTGTGAGCTAATAGAAGGAATTGAAAAAGGCTTTGAAAAAAGGTTTTTCAAAAATAAAAACTGTCAGTGATATATATATCAGTGATTTTATAAAAAAAAAACAACACTTCTTTTGAACGCACTTTGTACGCACTTGAAGTTTTACAACTTCTTTATTTAGTGTATGATAAATGTACTGCAAATTTAGGATTTTTAATTAATATTAATTCTGTAATTAATTTTATAAATTTATAAATATATTTTCAAATTCCATAAATAATGTAATCAATTTAACCATTACTTATTAAAAAAAAAATCTGTGGATGTTCAATTCCCGTTAAAACCCATATTTTGTTTCATGTTATGTAGTGTGGGGGTTGAGCAACTGGATTGTAACTGGATGTAGTTGGGTGGAGACACTTAAAGCACAGGTTGGAGAACTCACAACTTTATTAACACACTCAAAAACATATATACATACAGGTACAGAATACAATAATTAACACATTGAAAGACAAAAAAATGATAGATTCGTGTAAAGACACCATTTTAAGTCAAAAATCCGATATTCAGCTACGCTCAGAGTGCGCGAAATATAATTCTTCTAGGGAATAAGTATTTTTGGCCACCTAATGTGCAAGTTTGGGCTGAATATACTTTTCTCGGTTTGAGTGTCTGTAGTGCAAATAAACTGTTCTGAGAAGGAGCGAATGGTTGCCTGTACTTTTTCTAGGCTCTTGCCAGTGTGTTGGCTGAAGAATAATTGTACAATAATATTGATTGGTGATAATTGAATTTTGATAGTTGAACATATGTTATTTTAAAGTACGCTTGAGTATTATTCTTAATTATATTAATCATTTAAAACTACTATTCGAATAAATATTTTTAAAAGAATTTTTATAATTGTATTTATATTTTTTTTTTTTTCTTAGTATACTAATAATGGACATTCATTTTCATAATTGTATAAATTATATATATATAAAAGATTGTTTTCACAGAAGACACCAGTTTCACTTAATTATTTCATTTTTCTTGAAAATAAACGTGCAAGTTAATAGTATTTCTTAACTTGTCATATAAATATACTCTTCAACATTTATAGCAATTTTGAATTTAAATTATGGATGAATATTTTCATTACCTTATTAATAGAAGTTTCTGGTAAATTTATACAATCTGCAAGTTTTATAGTCGAATCTGAAATTACTTTAGTTAAAATTATCTAAACATAAAACGTCATTAATCCAAATAACTTTACCTTCTTTATTTTTTACATCCCATCCACTATTACTGAAACTTCACGTCTTGGAATAAATCGCATGCATCATATTCTTTTTGTTCCATCCTTGGAAACCCGCGCTTAGCTTTTTTGACGTATAAAATCAAACAAACAATTTTTGACGGAACATGTATATGTATATATTTTTCATTTATTACTATTTTATTTTTGTTTTCGTCTTTCACGAAAACGAAACCGTGTCTACGAGAAACGGAAACATTGTAAAACATTCAAGTGTGTACCTGGTTTTTTGTTGAAATAAATGCGTCATCCTACAAGAGACGCTTTTAAATAAATGTCACCCGACGTTTCTTCCTTTTTGCTGTTTATTTGTCGGAGTTGTTACTTAAATAAGGTTTTAATCCGGAAAAAAAAAACAGGATAGGAAAAAAAATGTGCTGGATTAAAAAATAAAAAATATCAGTGCTTTTATAAAAAATAATAATTAAAAAAAATTACAACTTATTTCTTTTTTCCTAAACAATGCCTGACTATTTTACTGCAAATTTCGCATTTTTAAGTATAATTTTAAGACTCAATAAATTTTATAAATTTATAAATATGTTTTCAAAATTCTGTATATAATATAATTTATTTAACAAATGTTTATTTAATAAAATATCTTGTATTCTCAATTTCCATAAAACCTGTATCGTGTTTTTTTATGGCATTGTTGTGTGCAGGTTGCAAACTGGATTATAACTGGGGTGGTTGGGTTGAGACACTGGTGGAAATTGCTTTGCTTAAAATTAACGAATCATAAAAACGACAACAATCCAAAAAAACTTTACTAAAACCATCGGTTATTTCAAAATATTTTTTTTAATGCTGACTCTATGTGAGATCTTGATTTATTATATCGAAACACGGCTGCATCATTTAAATTTAACGCAAACCAAAACTTTTCTCCTCTTAACCCTAAAGTCAATTTATATTTTATCAAACAATTTATGACCGCCTTATGATTTTTTTTTTTTTTTTAAATTCCAACAACTACTACTGAAACTTCACGTATTGGAATAAATCGCAGGCATCATGTTCTTTTTTATTCCATCCTAGAAACCCGTGCTTATCTTTTTTGACGTAAAAATATCCAACAAACTATTTTTGACGAACATCAATTTTTTGAGTTTTGCAGTATAAATATTTTTTTTATTTATTATTATTTTATTTTGTTTTTTTTTCAAGAAACGGAAACCGTGTCCACGAGAGACGGGAAACGTTATAAAATATTCAAGTGCGCACCTGGCTGTTTGTCCAAATAAATGCGTCGTCCTACAAGAAGCACTTTTTAAATAAATGTCACCCGACTTTTCTTCTTGTTTACTGTTTATTTGGCGACATACTACTTAAAAAAACTTAAAAGGCTTTAACCCTTAAAGAAAATGACAAAATAGTAATAATGATAAATAAAATATATATATAAAAATATAATGATTTTATAAAATAATATTTTTTCCACTTCTTTCTTTTGTGCATGACAATTTTTCTGCAAATTTAGCAATTTTAAATATAATCTGAAGAGTGATATATTATATAAATTTATAAATATGTTTTTTTAAATTCCATAAATAATGTAATGCATATAAAAATGTTTATTCACTAAAATGTCTTGAATTCTCAATTGCTGTTAAAACACATATTTTGTTATATGAAATCATAGTGTGCAGGTTAAGCAAATTCATTGTAACGTGGTTTGGTTGGGATAAGATGCATGAGGCACAGGTTTGAGAACTCCAAGCTTTAATTACACAAACACAAACTGGACACACATAGAATTATAGTTGTATAAAATTTCACACATTTAAATACAGATAATTATAGAATTATGAACGGAATCCGCTTCTAAGCCGAAAACCAGAAACTCGGTTACGTATATGGTGAGCTATTTATATTTCTTCTCCGGGCGAGAGTCTATAGGTCAACTAATACGCAGGGTTGTGATTAATGTACTTACTCTCGGACTGAGAGTCTGTACAACAACTAAAGGATTCTCAGCGCGACAGCATGGTTACGATGTGCTTTATTCTCGTGTGAACAACTGAGTCTCGATAACAACTGACCATTTCTCCTGAACGCCGTAGAGGGGCTCTTGCCAGTGTGTAGGAGACATCACGGTTATGGTATATATATATATATAATATATATATTTTTTTCAAAGTTTAAAAGCAATTTTGAATATTATTCATGGAAAAATATTTTAATGCCCGTACTAATAGCAGTATCTGTTATAATAATACAATGTTCATTTTTTAAACAAAATTTCATTCCTTTGGTTAGTATTATCGCATCATAAAACGGCAAAAAAAAAAAATAATAACTTTACTAAAAGCATTGATTATTTCGAAATATTTTTAAATGCTCAGTGTATCTTGATTTATTATTTCGAAACACGGCTGCATCATTTAAATTTAACCCAAGCGAAAACTTTTCTCCCCTTAACCCTGATGTCTATTCATATTTTATCAAACAATTTATGACCGCCTTATGATTTTCTAACCTTCTTTTTTTACATCCAACAACTATTACTGCAACTTCACGTCTTGGAATAAATCGCATGCATCATATTCTTTTTTTTTTTTGTTCCATCCTTGAAATCCGCCCTTAGCTTTTTTAACATAAAAATATCCAACAAACTACTTTTGATGGAACATCAATTTCTTGAGTTTTGCCAGTATATATTTTTTTATTTATTATTATTTCATTTTGGTTTTCTTTCACGAAATGGAAACTGTGTCCACGAGAAACGGGAAATGTTATAAAATATTCAAGTGTGCACCTGGTTGTTTGTTCAAATAAATGCGTCGTCCTACAAGAGGCACTTTTAAATAAATGTCACCCGTTTCTTCTTGGCTGTTTATTTGGCGGAGTTGTTACTTAAAAGGCTCTAATTCTAAAAGAAAAGGATAAGAAAAAGTTCCTTGATTCAAAAACAAAAATTAAATATATATATATATATATATCAGTCATTTTAATTTTTTTTTTTTTTTTTACAATTTCTTTCTTTTTTTGCTAAACTTTTAGTGCTCTACAATTTTACTGCAAATTTAATATTTTTAATTATAATGCTAAGACTCAGGACTAATATAATTCCAGGTATTTTGTTATCGACAGAATATATTAAAATAAAAATATTTCTTCTACCCTGTTTCTGCATACTTTTTTCTGTTGTTAATTAAGAAATTATGTCTTCTTCTTCCTCTACTTCATCATTGTTGCGCGGCCGGATAGCCAATTTATTAGCGGTCTTTCCTTTCGTACGACAAGCATCAGGTTCGAATCTGGAGGGTAGCATGGATGTTTGTTAGTGGTTCAGTTTCCACGTTAAACTGTAGGTCTAAATAGCCTTAAATGTGCACAAAATGACCGTAGAACGACAAACCCAATCAAATCTTCATTGCCACAACATGGTTACCAATCCTTGATGGACCAAGGGGAGTCTGCCTAGTGGCAAATTTCAAAACATGTTTTATTTACAGGATAGGGCCGGTAGCTCTACGTCAAACAGTCATATTATACAAAGACCTACGCAGCCTGATGACCGAGTGTCTAGTGCTCTGTTTTTGGTACCACAAGTTTCGGATTCGAGTTCCGGAAGTGCCCTGGATGTTTATTGTGGTTCGAAATCCACTTTAAGCCGTAGGTCCAGGACTCATATGAGCGTAGATCGTCACAGAGTCTAATCAGACTTCTTCTCACGCACATCATCCCCAAAGTGTATTACGCCCCGCGTTCCATATGTGATCAAAATAGAGGCAATTATATCATCCTGAGAGAAAGCAATCGGTTGTCTTATTTCCCAAATGCTTTGATGCACATCTCAAAATAGAAACCTACGATCTTTCACTTTACCACGATTCTGAAGAGAACTTCACCCCTTAGTTTTTCAAACGGAAAGAAAGGATTTTTAAGGGGTCTGGATTGACGAGTGGCTAGCTCTCACGCTCGGTACCATAGGTTTCAGTTTCGAGTCCCGGCGGTGCCATGGATATTTGTAATGGTTAGGAATCCTCTTTAAGCCGTAAGTCTAAATAAAAAAAAAAATCCCGGTTTAATATATTCATAGAGAATTGCGGGGCTAGTGTTATTTGCATCCATAGCATATCTCCAAGCTGCACATACCTCCTGGGTACTGCTGGATGAGTAAGAGCTTCGGAATCTTTGCTTATGATAAAAAGATTAACTGTCTCTAGATTGCCAACTGCATTAGAACAACAACAATAGTAACGATTTTCTATGCGTCGCTCAATTAGATGCCCAAATCTAGACACAAATATATTTCATTACATATATTGTAGCATGAATATATGTTCTTGTTTAAATTTTTTTGTTCTAATGCAGCTGGCAAACACTTAGACAATTGTCTTGAATGCCTTAAGGCAAGCGCGGCACCGATGTTACTCACTTAGCATTACCTAAGAGGTGCGTGTAGCTTGAAGATAAACTAAGGACGCGGAGTAACAATACCCCAATAACGCTCTACGATCATGTTAAACCGGGACCTTCGGTTTAAAGGGGATTTCGAACCCTTACAAACATCCATGGCACCGCCGGAAATCGAACCAAAAACATGTGGTGCCGAGCAACAGCCACTCGACCATTGAGGTCCATTCTTATTTAAATGCCAAAATATTTTCCTAATTTTTGAAAACTACTGGCTTTTTTTTTCATTTACTAGCTAAATTATTTTTACTTCAAAAAAAAAAAAAAAAAAAGAATGAGGACATACACATGTTTAACGATCTAAGTGAATATTTTCTACATGCAAAATATACATCACTTAGATAAAAGATAAAATTGTCTTTTAAACAGACTTAATTTGGCCATTTCTTGCTTTTATCTTACAAACGAAGACAGATGGTGCACATATGTCTTCGTAGACAGCAACAGTAGTATTAAATATTCTTTTAGAAAAGTAAAAAAAAAAAAATAAAAGAATCATGAAATATGCACACTAAATGTATATATGATATATTTTATGCATTATCTAAAACTTCATACAACGATCTTTAAAGCACATTATTTATGGAACTCCTTACACCATTTAGGGCGAGATGCATTGCTTTTTTTTACCCTTATAAATGCGCACGATTCTATTACTTTTGGCGTGCATTTGACGCTGATAAATGACCCGACTTGCCACGCTACATTAAGTTCGCAGCTAAACATGCGTCGAGTATAAATCTCGCCAAATCTCGCCAAGAGCACCTGGAGCGCCAAGTCGTTAGGATTTAGCAAGGTTGGTATGCTGCAAGAAGAATTGGGGGCCGTATATTATCGTATTTTCTGTAGTTATTATTGCAGATTTTGATAGGTTTCAGACATGGATTGTAGAGAAGGCAATACATTTGTATATTATGTTTATTCCTTTGGTACCTTACATAAATATAGAATGTGCTTAATTCATAAGAATTGATTGATTGATAGAATTGATCTATCATTATTACTTTTAATGCAATGTATACTCTTTTAAAAAATATTTTTGTTTTCAATTGCTTTTAGGTGATATTATACTTAAATTCATTAGAAATATTAAAAGTAGAATTAAAACTAAAAAAAAAAAAAACAGGTAAAGTTTGGAATTTAAATAATAATTATTTTTTTATATTAAAGTACATAATTATCATTTCTAAGCCAAATTTTTTTCCATAACTTTTATTAGAAATTTCTTACTTCAAAAACCATTAATTTTTTAATTCTTACGTGAAGGAAAAACTAGAAATAATTTTTCTTTTCCTTCTTCTTCTTCTTCATCGGTGCAACATCACTATGGTGAGCCAAGGCTGGCTACCTATTGTCAGATTTGGAGACAGAAGGTTTTTATTGTTAGTTAGATCAATATACTCTATAGAGATTTTTTTAATTACTGTATAATTGGATGAAATATTTTCCAAACATATCCCTTTGATTTACTATGTAGAACAAACTATGTTAGAAATACAAGTCGTATGTAAAAAAACTGGTTTATTGGAAATATTTACTGCTTAATCAATTTTTATTCAAATGAACTTCAAACTGCGATATTATTTTGACAAATAAATGTACATAAATGAAATCAATATTCTACACAGAGATGTGAAAGATAAACTAGTAGGGATGAAAAGTGTCCTTTAAGCCTCAAAAAAAAAAAAAAAAGGAAATGTGAGAGATGCCCCTCAAGAAGTCTCTCTAAAGATATCTATTCCAGAGATATCAGTTTTTAAGTTTACTTGGGTGACATTGAAAGGAAAAAAGGCCCGAACTGTTTTCAACACTGTTGAAAAGCTGTATCCGAGATACAGTTTTCAACAGTGATACAAATGTAGCTATATCATCAGCTATATGTAGCTATATCATCGACTATATGTAGCTGTATACAAAATATTCGAATCTTCTGTTTGTTATGTGATATGTTTCTTTTCTTCACATAAACTTCATGTTTATGCATTCCTGATTATATATATATATGCCTTTTATATACCTTTTTTGAGGGCTTCAAAGATGGGAGGAACTTCAAAATGCATGCAGTGAGAATGCTCTGATGGTTTCGTTATGCGTGCACAGTGTACCAGTGGTGGTTTCTCACTTGAGTAGTTTCTTGCAATATCTAAAAGGAGCAACTAGGAGAAGACAATTGTATACATATTTTTTAAACAATTCTGTACTCCCTATATCAAATCAATTTCAAATCATGTAAGCCGTTTCCAATACTATTTCTGGCTTTTTTTTTTGAGAACTAAAGTTTAGTATCACATTTTTAAAAGTAATACCAAGTACGCACAAAATCGAAAAATAACTATTAAATTAATTTATTTTCACTTGTACGATTTGTTTGCCTTTTGCCGTTTTTTATCATTTAATTCATTTAATCACTTTAAAAATAAGTAATGCTTCCTTTTATGCATTGCAAGAGTGCTCCTGAGGCGTTTAGGACAAGCAGTGAAGGCTTTCAAGACTCTCAGCGAGGAAAAATACAGCGCCGCCGGCGCTGCCGAGAAACGTTAGTACAGCGCACTTCAAGCTTTGGAGTTTACAGACTCTCATCCAGAAGTATATTTCGCGTATCCGACGTAACTGAGTATCGGCCTTTTGGCTTAGAAGTGGAATCATGAGAGGTCTATAATTATATATCTTGAGAAATGTTGTTAAGTATTGTATGTTTCTAATTGTTTGTGTGTGGTGTTTGTGCGTATGTTAATAACGTTGTGTGTTCTGAAAACCTGTATCTCAGCCAATATCCTTCAGGTACCAACCCACACAGTTACAATCCATCTGCAACACACAACACTATATAAAATAAAATTTACATTGTGTTGCAAATTTGGAATGATATTTTATAAATAACTTTTTACTGTTTATCTTCATAATTCTAAATTTTCTCGCATAGCAAGTATAAGCAACTTTTTTAAAGTTCTTTCCGTATCGTTTCGGAAAGCAAACTATGTATTTTCATAAACTAACGGAAGATTGTTATAAATATTCTGATTCATTCTTACTTTATAAAGATTAACATATATTTGAATTCTAATTAATGCAAAATTTGAAAGGAGATTACAATATCCCCACCCCCAAAAACAAAAAAAAAAAATTCTAAAGACCATATTTAAAATATAATTATTTTAAAAACTTATACAAGAAAAAGAAATTCCATAACATTTTAACACTAAAGAGATCGGTATTTTCTTCTGTTGTATTAAAAATGTAAAACGTTTACTTCATAATAAATTAAAAGATTCTTTTAAACATAAATCCCAAAAGTAACAACAGCGTCATATGATTTAATGTAAAAATAACACTCTGAGAAATCAGGTTTTAATATCATGCTGCCTTTTAGTAAATAAAAAGAAATTCCGAAAGCTCACTTTTCAAACTATAAAGCCTCAAATATTTACTTGTAGTCTCCTCTAGTTTAGAAAATATAGAAAGTATCAACTTACTCCCAAAACTGTCGGCGGTAACGCCATGAAAAACAACATCAAATACTTTAAAGTCTGAAAAGCAAGAAAAATCTTACTTATTTCGTGCGGCAGAGAAATTCTTTCGACTTAATGAGCAACTTTTGACTAAAAGTTGAGTGCATAAATTAGTGAGGCGCACGCTGGCACGGAAAAATCTCGCCAAATAAACACGCAGCCATTGTCCTTGGCGCACTTTTATACTACAATTGAGGGATAGATAGCCTTGTTCGTTTTATTTTCTGTGAAAGCGCTGTTAATTATGAGAGTTGTGCAATTCTTTTTCAATGCGCGTTTACATTTATGAAAGCGTTTTGGTAGAAGGCGGTAACTTTCATTTGGTGTTAAAATGCTATTTTTTTTAATTTTATGAATCTGGTTATTTAAGTTACTACTTTAAAACCCAGTTATCTTTGGATTTAGAAATTTTTACCATGTCTTTGTGGGTTCCGAGATGGAGAGATGTCCTATGTATATTAATGCTTGAGTTTCATGTAGCTTTGCAATAAACAGGCTTTTCTAAGGTTTTTTTAAAGTTAGGTATGCAAGTTAAATATTTTATTTTTCTTCCGACAATCATTTTTATAATTTTTTTATGCAAAGCAAACATGACTATCAAAAGTTTCACATGAGAGTACACACTTATATATATTTTCTCATAAAATATGCATAGAATTAATAATCTGTCATTTATTCTAGTTATAGTTATTGTAGTCATTTATTATTTTACTATTCCACTTTTTTTAAGTTTTTAATTATTACAGTAAGTAAAAAATTATTACCCTTATAATACATGGACATTTGTTTTACGGAGTTTGAGTTTTCATGTCTTTCACCGCTATCAATTTTGGAAACTTTTCTCAGCCATCTATACTGTTTTTTAAAATTTCTTTCATGAGTCAGTTTTATACAAAATATGCATTTAAATTTTTCACGAGCTAATAATTAAATAATTAAACATTTGAAAAATGTGAGATTTTTCTAAAAAAAAAAACATGCAGTGAAAAAAAAGCACAGTTTTTATTTCAAAATAAAAATGATATTTTCAAGAAAAAAATTCAATTTCGAATTCTACATAATTTTTAATTTCTTACACCCGCATTTTTATAAAATCGTTTGGAATTCTATATTTGTTTATTTATTATAATTTTTAAGATTAATGTTATGCTTTTTGTTCTTACATTAAAATTTAGTATCTTAAACTAAATATCTTCGTTTAAAATTTGTTAATTTTCAAGATATTTACAGATTTCTTTTAAAAATTTTGACAACAATCTCTTATATTTTTTTTTTACGACAGGCACATAAATTTATTTATAAGTTGAACATCGGTCAGGCCACTTTTTTTTTTTTTTTTTTTTTTTAATATCTTGCTTTTTAAATTTCTAGATGTATATAATAAATACATTAATCAAATTTATTTTAAGTATTATATATTTATAATATATTTCCCATATGCATGGATTATATGATTTTGTTGTTTTGACTAATTCTCATTGTCTTGCAGCGTGGGACGGACACCCCATGAATCTCCCCTGCCTACCATGGGGAGGGGAAGCTTCTGTTGTGATAGAGCACTTTTAGGTAGAAGTCTGACTTGGCTCTGAGTCGTTGAAGAAGGAGGGCAGTGCCTACCGGGGACTATACAAATTAGGAGAAACTACTATGCATTTTATAGCGTGTGGGAAAAAACTCTTACGATTTAATATGACTAACGAGACTATGACTGCCAAACACAATCGAGTCTCCTCGTTCTTGAAACACAATATCAAAACGGATTGAACCTCAGCCCTCGCCAATAACAAATGTTACCAATGAGTCACGAGTCGGGTGTTTATTTTTTTAACAAAAGTATTTATTATTTGTATTTGGGTTTTGTTAAATATTTTTACTAGTACAATAATTTTAATATTATTTAAATGTCATTTCCTGCATTCCGTTACATACCTCAATTAAAATTAACATTCGTCAACGAAAATAAATATCACAGAACGAAATATGGGTTTTAACGTGATTTGATCACTAAAAATGTTTTTCTTTTTACAAACTTTTTAAATATACTACTTTTATTTTTAATTTTTTTTTTTTTTTGAATCGATCCTGTTTCATTCAGGATTAAAGCCTTTTTATGTAACATCTCCGCCAAATAAACAGCCAAAAGAAGAAACGACGGGTGACATTTATTTAAAAGTGCCTCTTGTAGGAAGACGCATTTATTTGAACAAACAGCAAGGTACGCACTTGAATATTTTACAGCGTTTCTCGTGGACACGATTTCCGTTTCGTGAAAGAAAAAAAAAAAAATAATAAATATATATATATATATATTGGTTAAACTCAAGAAATTGATATTCCGTCAAAAATTGTTTGTTGGATATTTTTTTACGTCTAAAAGCTAAGCGCGGTTACGAAGATTGAAAAAAAAGGAAAAAGGAATATGATGCATGCGATTTATTGCAAGACTTGAAGTTTCAGTAATAGTTGTTGGGATGTAAAAAAAGAAGGTTAGAAAATCATAAGGCGGTCATAAATTGTTTAATAAAATATAAATTGACTTCCGGGGTTAACGGGAGAAAAGTTTTTGGTTGGCGTTAAATTTAAATGATGCAGCCGTGTTTCGAAATAATAAATCATGATCTCATACACAGTCAGGATTTTAAAAAAATTTCGAAAAAATCAATGGTTTTTAAATAGTAAAGTTATTTGAGTTGTTGCCGTTTTATGATTCTATAGTTTTTAAAAAAGCTATATTAATAAGGGAGTTAAATATTTATGTATCATTACTATCCCAAATTGCCTTTAAAACTTTGAAAATAGATATGTATATATTTAACAAGTTAAGGAATACCTTTACAGAGCACATTTTTTTTTTTCAAAAACAAATTGCAATAATTTACTGAAACTGGAGGTTTTTATAAAAAAAAAAAAACTGTCTCTCATATATGTAATTTAACAAATTATGAATAACAAATGTACATTATAGCTATGCTAACAAAGAATCAAATATACGCAATTATAACAATTATTTTTAAATATAGTTGTTCTAATAGTTGTTTTGGTTGATTAGTATAAATTTAATAATAAACATTATCTGTACCTCAAGTATCACAACCGAAACACATTCAGTTACAATATGGTTGTCCAACGTGCACACTACAATATCATAAAACAAAATATGGGTATTAACGGGAATTTAGAATAAATGTAATAATAATCCTATAATAATCAAGTGAACTTTAAATAGTAAATATATATTAAACTATGAACATTCAATTATCATGAATCAATAGTAATGTGCAATCAAGCTTCCACCTACACATTGACAAGGGCATCTCTATTGCATTCAGGAGAAATAGTCAATCGGCCTGAGACACTCACCCGAAAAGAAGTACAATGCAACAGTCCACTCACGCTGAGAAACGTTTAGATGGGCTACAGTCACTTACCTGGAGAATAAATATATTTCTCGCACCATGTGTTTAGCCGAATTTCAGGTTTTCGGCTTAGAAGTGGAAGTCCTTTCTCGTATATAATTATCTGTCTTTTTGAATGTGTTAAACATTATATGTCTCTAATTGTATATGTGTATTTTTTGTGCGTGCGTAAATAAAAATGAGAGTTTTCAAACATGGGCCTCAAGTATCTCAACTCAATCACATTCAGTTACATGGTTGTCAAACTTACTTGCACACTACAATATCGCAAAAAAATATGAGTCTTAACTGGAATTTCGAAATCAGGTCCTTTATTAAATAAACAATTGTTAAATAAATTACGTTATTTACGGAATTTCAAAAACCATACTTACAAATATATATAAAATATTTTACATAATCTTAAGTTTATAAATTTGCGTAAATTTGCTGTAGTGCACTAAAAATTTTGAAAAAAAAGAAAGAAGTTGCAAAAAAATTTTTTTTATATAATCACTGATATATATATATGAATATTGTTTTTATTTTTGAATCTTAACAGCGACTTTTTCCCGTGCTTTTCTTTCAGGATTAAAAACCTTTTAAGTAACAATTCCTCAAGTAAACAGTAAAAAACAGCAAAAGAAGAAATGTCAGGTGACATTTGTTTTAAAAGTGCCCCTTGTAGGACTACGCATTTATTTGAAGTTTGAACAAACAACGAGGTACACTCTTGAATATTTTATAACGTTTCCGTTTCTCGTGGACACGGTTTCCTTTTCGTTTCGCAAGAAAAGACAGAAAATAAAATAATAATAATAATAAATAAAAAATATATACTAGCAAAACTCAAAAAAATGGATGTTCCGTCAAAAATTGTTGGTTGGATATTTTTATACATCAGAAAAGCTAAGCGCGGTTTTCAAAGGATGGAACAAAAAAAAAAAAAAAAAATATGATGCATGATTTATTCCAGACGTGAAGTTTCAGTACTAGTTGTTGGGGTGTAAAAAAAAAGAAGGGAAAAAAGTCATAAGGCGGTCATAAATTGTTGATAAAATATGAATTGACTTTCAAGGTTAAGGAGAAAAGTTTTGGTTTTGCGTTAAATTTAAATGAGGCAGCCGTGTTTCCAAATAATAAATCATGATCTCACATACAGGCAGCATTTTAAAAAAAAATGTTTTGAAATAATCAATGCTTTAGTAAAGCTCTTTGAGTTGTTGTCGTTTTATGATTCAAATTTTAACCAAAGCAATTTCCATTGTCCCTAAAATACACTTTGTATTATTTTACCCAACTCTACCATTAATAAGATAAGAGATTTAAATATTCATCCGCAACACATGGTGGCATTATATATAATATTGTATATATAATAACACTATATATATATAATATATATATATATATATATTTACATCAAAGCATAAAGTCATGGATGTACCTTTAATATCATGTCGGCCTCCGTCGCGCTGGCAAAGTGCAGCAAACTGACGTGCCGGACTCAACAAGTCGTTGGAAGTCTTCTTGCAGGAATATTGAGCCATGCTGTCACGATAGACGTCCATAATTGTGAAAGCGTTGATGGTGCAGGATTTGGGCACGAACAGACTGATGAGCGTCCCCATAATGCTTCTCGATGGGATCTTTGCTACGATCTACAGTGGTCAGATCGCTCCGTTGAATTTGTCCTGTGAATGCCTTCAAAACCAACTGCGAACAGTTGTGGCCCGGTGATTAGTGGCGCATTGTCATCGTCCATAAAATCCCATCGTTGTTTGGCGCGCGCAAAGTCCATGAATGTCTGCAAGTGTGTGCCAAGCAGTAAAGTGCATTTTTAGGTCAATCAGAAATTGCTTGCTATGTACCTGGAATATAAATTATAACAACTCAAAAGAGCTTTACTAAAAGCATTGGTTATTTCTTAAACATTTCAAAATGTTGGCCTTATGAGACTCATGATTTATTATTTGGAAACACGGCTGCCTCATTTAAATTTAACGCAAACCAAAACTTTTCTTTTAACTTGAAAATCAATTTATGAGCTTATCAAACACCGGTAATTCGCCTTTTACATTTACATCATCTTCTTTTTTTTTACATAATCTCAAACAACTAGTACTTTGAAATCCTTACGTCTTTGAATAAATCGCATGCATCATATTTTTTTTTTTTTTTTTTCCTTTTGTTCCATCCTTTTGAAACCAAAAGCTTGAGCTTTCTTCTCACGTAAAAAATATCCGTAAACCAGCAATTTTTTGACGGAACATCCATTTTCTTTGAGTTTTGCTAGTATATATTTTTTATTTATTATTATTGTTTTGTTTTCAAGCTCCTCTTTCACATGAAAGTGTGAAAGCCGGTGTCCGCACGAGAAGCGGGAAATCGCTGGTATAAATAGGCTTCCAGAAGTGATACCTCGTTGTTTGTTCAAATAAATGCGTAGTCCTACAGCGGGCACTTTTTAAACAAATGTCACCGACGTTTCTTTCTCTTTTGCTCCACTGTGTTTACTTCGGAGGAATTGTTACTTAAAAAGGCTTTAATCCTGAAAGAAAAGCACGGGAAAAAAAGTCGCTAGATTCAACACAGATGTTCATATATATATATATATATCAGCGATTATATATATGCAGCTTCTTTCTTTTTTTCAAAATTTTTAGTGCACTCTGCAATTTTAAGGGACAGTCAAATTTATGACTTATGA
>BPLR01015934.1:0-43524 GCA_021605095.1 Caerostris extrusa | reverse complement strand
TATATTATAAAACCAAGTTAAATAAACATATAAAAAACTACATAAAAAAACTACAAAAATTAAACAATAGATTACTAGCAATAAACACTTCTCAAAAATAAAAGGTCGGGGGCAGAATATACCATACTAATGACATTATGGCTGCCTCACCCCATTGTATTCATGCCGGGCATCTGCGAAATCCGAAGCGATCACTATTAACTAATGTTCATCAACCCACTGCGGTACCGGACAGCCCGATTTCACAATATGTAAGATGTATACCGTGTGCCATATATTTTGAGCTGCCACGAGATGGTCTGAGCCTGTCGACATACTGGTCTTTTTCGTCTGGTTTCTTCAGGCGCTTTGATGTCCGCAACAGGTTCACTGGGCCTCGGGGAACAGCATGGGCCCATTTATGTTCTTTTCCTTCCATAGCCTCTTTGAGGAAAATGGCACATACTGGGAATGAACCAAATGTAACCGATAATTGTGCAGCTTGCTTAGCCCACACTATATATTAGCACTTTTCATGCCCATATTTGCTTATTTGAAAGCATGTCGCTTTTCATACATGGCAATGGATCTCGGCGTCTCGGAGATACTAGACGCTTAACGGCCTTTCAGGGCCGTTCATGGAAACACTCATATTTACTTGCAAGCATTAATACAGCACATACATATTACAGCTACATACATTAGCATACATTACAGCTGCCATAGCATGAGATATACAGAACTCTGAGCTATTACAAAGGAATAAATGAAAATCAAGATATAATTTGATTTGCTATGTAGCCACACGGTCGGAGATTCAGAATTCTCGTCTGGCCGACTACCTGACACTCAAGTCTGGCGGAATAATTTGGCTCACAACGGCGAAGGATCACCCTGTGGTCAGAGGAATCTGGCCTGCTCACTCTTGCAGCCAGTTGTCGGCCCCAGTCGACCCGTGAATATCTGCTCCTCTTCTTCTAAAACCTTCTCAAGAAAACGTTAAGATGGGAAGCCACTTCGCTGTAGTGTGCCACGCCCATGATCTATCACGATGCAGCATTATGACGCAGTTCATACTATTTGTAACACTGAGCTTGTGAAGGGAGGGCCTGCTGGTTTCACATGAGTCTCATCTATGACAGTTGATTAGCCTGTCAGATTTGAGTGAGAGGTTGCACCCTCAGTGCAGTGGACACTGTGATACTATTACCAGCTGCCTAAGTTTGAGCGATGGTTTGTTAGCACTCAAGGTCGCACATCATTTGGGACGCCGGAGATGTAGCCATAAATAGCAACTTAACTGTCGATTGTGTCAGTTTTTTGCTAGATTTTACACTTATTCCTCTCAGTATTTGAATACGTTATGTGTATTGGCTCAGGTGTCACATGAAGTAAACAAACAACAATTAAATATTTTATTTAAAATGAGTCCAGCAGAGGGTATTTATCAGCTATTTGATCATTTACTTCTCTGACATATATACTTATAAATTTATTTTTTAATTACCTAAAGAAGGATGAGAGAGAAATATATATCGTTAAATAAACAGAAAAATATAGGTAATCTTTAACTCAAGAGAACAGCAGATGCCAGCGTATTTGTTTACTGAGACCCACTAAAATTACATTGGTGTCTATAATTGAACAATGTAAATAATTTTCAAATTGGTTTATTTCAGTTACTAGATTATGGTTGCAGGTCCACAAAACGACCAGAAGGAGAGTAATGGGATACACCCTCGTGTCGAGCAAACAGATTTGTATTAACTTCGAGAAGAATACATTTTGAGGAAATACCTTTCTCCTTCATGCTGGTGAAAGGATTCGATTTTGGGCTCATTGGAGTGTCTGAATTGCAGCTGAACACTAATATTCATGAAACAGATTCCTTCCGTACAGAAGGGTTTCATTGGTGAAGAAAATAGATGGTGGGTGCTTAATCTGATAAAAACAAGAGCTTATTGCGCCAATATTTTGAGAAGTGCGCAGAAAATTTTACGAAGACCGCCAAATCTTCCTGCTATCACACAGATGATTAAAAACTGGTCATCAACAACATTAAACGCCATCATCAGTTGTACCTCGACATCGTCATCACGCCTACTGCCGTGAGCGTGTTGCCGGATATGCGCAGAAGCGCATTACATAGTTGTGTCCTCGTCATGGAACCCTGCATGAAAGGTTTGCCAACAATTTGGACACAAAATATTGTGGTCATCAAGCCACTTGCAAATTTAATATGTGCTATAAAGTAAGAAATTTTTTTGGTCGAACACAGGTTAAATTGTGAAACATCACTATTTACACTTATATCATCATTGAACACACATATCAATCACCGAACAGCGTGTGTCTTTTGCAAACAGCCGATGGTGCAGAAGTGCCACATAATTACAATGGTGGAATTTCGATTGGAAGAAGGGAAGAATTTTAAGATAATCATACTGTATTACTTTTCAACAATTTGACAAAAACAATAAAATACTCACAGGTGTTCTCTAATGAACAATAAAGCTTTACCATCACCTGCTGCTTGTAAGGTCACCTGTGAAATCATCATCATGCCAAACATAACCTACATCATTGTAACCATGAAGCAGCCGTTGCCATTTTTCAGACTTACATTGTAGATGCAGAATGTTAATGGGGTTGGCCTTACTTGGAACAGCAGGTTGCTTCGTGTTACTATTAGCAATGTGATTCTTCTGCCCACTCCCAAACGTTTGATTTACTCCTTCCCACGGCTTTCCATTCTTGATTTGGCCTCTCTTAACCAACATTGTTTGCTTCATAAAGTCTAATCCTTATATAGGGAATATCAGTTCTACTAATTTTAATGATTAAAATCAGATTACTGTTAATTTGTTCTCTTTACTATTGCTTATATTTTCTTAAACTCTGCAGGTTTGTGCATATTGCAAATTGGTTTAAAGATTTGTTTGTAGATATTATATCAGCCAGCATTTTATATGTTTGATTATTTTTATGTTCAAACCGGATATTTTCCAAATAAGTATTCTTTTGTAGCAGTCTCGAGTGCCTTATACTGCATGATTAAGTTTTCAATTTCTGTAGATATTTACGTTAGCTTTTTTATGACTGAGATTACATAAAATTCTTTTCATTTGTCTTGCTATTTATTCAAAGAGTTATCATTAGCAATGGATTTATCACCTCAATATACTGCTGATAAAATGATAGAAGTTCTAACATTTTCATAAATGTTCAAGGCCCCAGCACATACTAATATGGTCGCTCCTGTTTACCTCATGTCCTTATAGGGGTTACCTGAAAAAGAATGGAATTTACTTCCTACCTGCCCTGCATCTTCTCTGTCAGGGTCGTTACCGGAGCCTCATGGAGCTAAACACAGTCAGCATGTGATTTTCTGCCTTCGCCAGCCACATACTCTGTAGCCTCTGTTTCTTTTTATTTATCACTTTTGTAGCTGTCATTGGAAATAATCTGACGTTTTTCAGATGTCATAGTCATATTGCATTGTTTGAAATTTTCACCAGTGGCTTGAAGAACAGGGAATTATCCTTGCTGTCGTTGCTTTATTTTATGAATCTATAGCTTTATACAGATATAAAGCCAGCAGCATAGCAGCAAGCATAAAAACAAACAAAGAGGCAGAGTTCATTATATGCACCAAAAGAAATAGAGCG
This sequence comes from Caerostris extrusa, assembly GCA_021605095.1. Taxonomy (NCBI): domain Eukaryota; kingdom Metazoa; phylum Arthropoda; class Arachnida; order Araneae; family Araneidae; genus Caerostris; species Caerostris extrusa. The sequence goes on along the minus strand of BPLR01015934.1, from coordinate 39,877 downwards.
GGCCGGGTCATTTTGGGGGAGATCGAGAGAAGAGCAGACAGGGAGTACGCCCAGAGATGTTATACACAGACATGGCTTCTCAACATTTTGGTTATCAAGGAAATATAAATTAAAGCCGTCTTTAACAACATTAATTAAAGTTTGTAAGTTGTGGAATCTTTCCGAAGTTAATTACTACATACTGCATCAGTAATTGTAATCTTCACTAAAGAGCTGCTTTCTGAAAGAAATGATTATAACTGATCGTTAGTGCTTTTTAGCACCAATAGTTAAATTCGTGCAGATTCAGAATGATAGATAAATGGCTGAACATACTAAAATATTTATTGAAAAGAAACTGTCTTTTAGTGCAATAATTCTGGGTGCCCGTTTTAACGTTGTGAGTCAATGAAACATCTGACTTTATTCCTCATAGCTATAGTGCATTATTAATGGGCTGAGCACAAAGGCCTTGAAATTTGTAGAAATTTCACTATGTGCTAGTCTTATGGCCTCGTTGAAGTATTGTACCGCTTCTTGTAAAATGCCGATCACGGCCTTGATGTTCAGAATCTACCGCTGGAGTCGATCATTATGGAGCTTCTTCTGATTCTGAGCACGTGTGGAAATATCCTCTGATGTTTTCCCGGGAAATTCTCCTTTCTTCACTCTAACCAGGATGCCCACAACAGAAGCTGCACCTTCCCCTCCATCTGGAGTAACTCATGGGGATACCTGTCGCACCGAAAGGACACTGAGGATTATAAGCATCAACACGTCACGAAATAAATAAAGAATAAATACCTGCAATGCGTCTGAAACATCAATGGTATGACGTTATGCATACTTGCCAATCTCTTAGAATCAGAGAAAATCCTAAACACCCTTCATATTAGCCTTGGCAATTTTCACACGAAAAAGGCCTCTCGCCATTTTGGAGTCATTTACAACAAATGGCTGTATTACAAAGAAAATGTACAAATCCTCCTATGTATAATTATCAATTTGTACTACTTATTAGTTATTTATGTCATTTTGGCAGTTTTGAATACTCTTCATTGCGTAAACCGTCACGGTTGCTTATACTCGAGATATAAATGCTTTTTTTACAGTGTAAGGAGTTCAACGATTTATTGTCATATAGACAGGAACTTTATGGTTTAAAGCGGACCACTGTATTTAGCCTGGCCTATTACCTGAAAAGGAATGTGGTATTCATCGCCATTTGTCAGTTATCCGCTGTGAATGATGAAAGAGTCATTTGCAGTTTAAGATATTGTTTGTTACTCATACAGTTATATTCAGCCATGCTGAGTTTTTTGGCTCCAAGAATAATATTTCTTTTATTTTTATACTCTTGAAAAATGTTCAAAAGGCAGAATGCACTGTAAATTTAAAACTGCTGTTGCATGACAATTTATACAGACTCAAAGCCAGAAATTCTGCACAGGCCTTCCCAGCTTGTCGTATATTGAACTCAGATAGATTATGCATTTTCAAAAATACCCACATCCTTGTTATTCAAGCACAGCAATGCATTTTCGAAGACTTAAAATTTTTTAGAATCTCCTGAGAGAAACTCATATTTGTTAACTACCGATCTGCCGTCAACACTTTCTCCAACCACAAAGTAGCAGCTCTCTGGAGCAGCTCTTTCCACAGCCCAGACTACCATGACATTTGTAGCAGAGACCAATGTTTGAGTAGAGCCACACACTGTCCAAAAATTCACTCAGCTGCCCCACTTGTGGCTGTGCTCCAGCCCCATGCCATGGGGGTCAATATTTGCTCATCATGGTATCATGCACATGCCCCATTTATGCTGTTGTTAGCAGGCATACCATAGGTTTTTTTTTATCTGAAAAAGCTCTCTGTCTCCATAGTTGAGTTTCTTCTTAGTTTAAAATTTTATATATTATTGTGTGGCTGTCTACTATTTGTTTCACTTACCTGACCTTTAACTGATAAGGGCTGCCATACCCACATACAGGTGGGGTGGGGAATAAAAGAAAGAAAACGACATAATTCGTGCATTATAGTCAACGCAATATGGTTCGAAAAGAAAATGAGGAATGCCGAGTAGTGGTAACAGGCTGATAATACATGTATTTAAACAAATTATGTCAGCCTACTATATTAATCATTCCAGAAATAAATCAACATCATTTTTTTCAAACGTACTACTATTTCAAATAGCCGCAAATGACAGTAAAGCAGAAAACACAATCACAACTTGCAACCACAAAATTAAATATAAATTTTCAGTACGTATTAAAATGTTGTTACACTGAATTAAATATCCGCCAATGTTAAACACACAGAGCCTTCTGTGTGAGTTCTGGGATATTGCTTCCAGATTACTCCGGAGCGCATCCATGCGTAGTCAGATTCGTCTATTAATGGATTTCCATGAATCTATAATTATGCAGCCTTAATGTGTTAGAGTTTATAATTGTGAAGCAACAGGTGCAGTATCGCGGTTGGGCCCAACATCAATTACATCAGTTAGTTAACCTGCACATTAAATGATATATTTACGTAATGTTAAATAATTTTGAAAAAGTTTCTTTCTCCATATTTATTGCTCATAATTACGACGTACTTCAATTAATAGAAAGGAATCATAATAGAAGACAATACTCAGGATTGAAAATTTTAATCTGATATTAATGCTCTATTGTGATTCCTTTTTCTGATAATTGAAGTACATTAAAATTTAATTATGAGCAATAAATATGGAGAAAAAGAAACGTTTCAAAATTATTATTTAACATTACGTAAATAATAACATCTTTATATATTTTGTTTTCTAGGAGAACAAATTACAAATGGTTTTCTAATCATAATAATCATTTGTCATGTGCAGGTTGAGCAACTGGATTGTAATTGGATGCGGTTGGGTTAAAATACTTGATGCACACTTTGGAGAACACACAGCTTTATTTACACACGCACAAACACCAATTAGACATAAACAATATCTAACACATTTAAAGACACATAATTATAGATTCGTGGAAAAATTCCATTAATAAGACGAAAATCCGATACTCAGGTACGCGTGGGATGCGCGAAATATACTTCGTCTCCGGGTGAGAGTCTGTAGGCCAATGACCATTTCTCCTGAACTCCACACAGGGCTCGCTTGTAGGACGTGGAAAGTAGCATGGTTATACGTTTTAATTTATTAATGATTTTCGATTCGTGAATGTTTAAATTCGAGTTAATATAACTGGATTTTAAATGTAATGCAAATGAAAATTTATATTTAATTTTTGTAGTTTTATAAGTTGTGTTTAATGTTTTCTGCTTTACTTTAATCATTTGCGATAGCTGAATAGTAATTACGTTTTGAAAAAATGATGTTTCGAGTTTGATTTCTGATTGAGTTAATATAGTAGGCTGACATAATTTTTGTTTAAATACATGCTGTTTTTAATCAGCCTGTTTTAGTATTTTCTCTGTATTGCTCAAGTTTTCTTTCGAATTATATTGCACGTTATTTATAATACACGAATTATATTCGTTTTTTTTTTTCTTTTTCTTTTTTACTTTATTCCCCACATTACCCCTGTATGTAGATTTATGTAGCCCTTATCAGTTAAAACTTAAGGTAAGTTAAAAGTAAAAGGATGAGATTGGTACAAATAACATACAAATTTTAAACTAAAAATATAAAACTTCCAACTATGGAATTACAGGAATACATTGAATTTTCAGATAAAAAAACATGGTATGATACTATATAACTAACACAAACATAAATGGAACATGATGTGGACACATGGTATACCATGATGGGCAAATATTATTTTAGCATAAAATATCAAGATTTCATCATTTAACCCTAAGGAATGGGAGCAGCGAATTGAGTTTTTTTTTTCTTTTTGTGGTATCTTGGGATGATTGATTGTCTTCTATAAAATTTATTAAATGGAGGATTTTCCATCTGCGCCATGGATTTTAAAATGTCATGATTCTGTTAGAAGGCAAGTACTTAGATAATGGAAAGGATTCTCCAGTTTCTCCAGAAACAGCAAAAAGCTTTTTAATGGTTAAATATTTTTTCTGGAGGAATGTTGGTAATGGATCAGGAGTAGTTGTAAATATAATTTTTTTCTCTCAAGAGAATTCTAAAAAAATTTTTTTTTTTTGAGATTTCAGGTATAATTTCGAAAAATTTCGCCTTTTACGACTGTTGTTCTAATCTTGTTGCCAATTCTCTAACAAAGGATTCTTGAATTTTTTTTTGAGAAAAATGCATAATGGGCATTTAACTCTGACAGTTGTTCCAGAAAATAGTAATCCGCCTCCCATTTAAAATCTAAATTATAGGTCAACATTGATGCATTCTGAGAAACTTTGAATCTGCTATGAAATTATCATACAACAGCAGTTTTAGAATTTTGGTGCATTTCACATTCTGTACCTTTTTGAACTTATTTTTTCAAAAAATTATAAAAATAAATAAATATTATTCCTGGAGCTAAAAACTCCTTTTCCCAAACGCTGTCAAGATCTAAAAAGCTGGATATAATAATATGAATAATAAATAATATCTTAAACACTGGATTGCCATTATTCTAAAATTGACAAAAAAAAAAATGGGAAATGTTTGACTCATTAATTTAAATCTCCAATACTACCACAGAGGACCTAATAGCCGACCGACTGTAGCGATCGGTGCCACAGGTTTCGGATTCGAGTTCCGAAGGTGTCATGGATGTTCGTAGTGGTTCAGAATCCACTTTAAACCATAAGTTCCTGTTTAATATGACTGTAGATCATTGGGCATAGGGCTGACAACCCTACCTTGTAAAAAGAAAACATTTCCTGTCTCGAAATCTGCCAGTAACACCATAAACGGCCGTGGCCTACCATGGTACTGTTACGCCAATGAAAAAGATTACTACTGTAGAAGTATTCAAAGCCTTAAAAATTATTCATATTAAATAAATAATAAATTATTGTTTCTTTATTTGTACAAATTGATAATTGTCTTAATTAAAGTACATAGGAGTTTGCACATTTCTTTATTATTACAACTATTTATTTAAATGACTCCAAAATAATCATAAAGGGGTTTTCGTGGCAAGTCGTGGCCAAGGTAATGTAAGTGTTTAGGACTACCAGCTGTTTGGCGATGAACGTTGACGATTTTTCATGATTCCTCAAAATAAGAAGATAGCAAAAGTATACATAACCGTAATTGATTCCTTAATGATTTTAATATAAAATGCATTTCCTAGCTTTTATGTTTTTGCATTTATTTATTCTTTATTTATTTCGTACTTGTTGTTGTTGTGTCTAATCCTCAGTGTCCTTCAGTGCTCGACGGATATCCCATGAGTTACTCATAGATGGAGGGAAAGATACAGCTTCTGTTGTGATGGAGCATCCGTAGTTAGAAGTCTGACTTTTTTCTCTGTGTCGCTGAAGAAGGAGGGCAGTGCCTTCCGGGGTGGACTTATGGGGATTAACCCGCACGTGTGTTTCGTATGGGAGTAATTCCGGAAAACTCCCACCAGGCAGTCCGACTAACGAGGGTAAGATTCTGAACATCAAGTCTCGTGTCGGGCATTTTTTATTTGTATAAAACACAGTACAATATACTTAATTGTAGTATAAAACACAGTACAATATACTTAATTGTAGTATAAAACACAGTACAATATACTTAATACACAGTACAATATACTTAATTGAAATTTCACAGTACAATATTACTTAAAATTCGCCATATTTTTACACATAACAAGAAATTTCTAAATTTCAAAATTGCCTAATGGCTCATTGATAATGCACTTTGCTAATACATATGGGAATAAAGTCGAATGATTTCATTGACTCGCAACGTTAAAAATAATTTTTAGAGAATTCATACTAAAAGATTAGTTACAAATATTTTTAATAAACCATTTTTGTAGTATGGTCTTCTAAGCTGATTTGTATCGTTCGTGCGAATCATACGAATTTAACTATTAGTTGCTAAAAGACACTAACAGTCAATTCTCCATGATGGCTTGTAATAAAATCATTTCTTTCAAAAGCAAACTCTTTAGTGAAAGATTACCAATTTTCAAGATTGTTGCAGTATGTAAGTAATTAACTTCGGAAGTGTTCTTGCAAGACTTTTCCACTTTCATATAAACTTTAATTAATATTGTTAAAGGTGAGCTTTGATTACATAATTTCCTTTTGCTTATTAAAATATTGAAAGCCATGTCTGCCTCTCTTTTTATCTCTAAAATATCGTACTCTATATCTGCCTCTCTCTCGATCTCTAAAATATTGTACTCTATTTTCTTTTAATTATATATATAATGAACTCTATCTCTATGTTTATATTATATATATATATATATAACTCTATATCTCTATAAAAATATAGATTCATAAAATAAAGCAACGACCATAAGGATAATTCCATGTTTAACTAAACCATGAATTGAAATTCAAACCCTGAAATCAGTTCCAGTATGACTATGACGTCCTTATGTCAGCATAAAATCGCAACTTTATAATGAAAGCGTCAAATATCATTCCGAATTCTTTCAAGATTTTTTTTTTTATTATTTCCAATGGCAGGCTACAAAAAGTAATAAAATAAAAAAGAAACAGAACAAAAGAACATGAAAAACAACAACGAGAAACGAAAGAAATCACATACTGACATGTTTAGCCCATAAGGGCCCTAGCCTCCCAGTAAAGACCCTACACAGTAGAGGAAGCAAGTGCAGGGCAAACAGGAAGGTGAGATGAATCCATTCTTTCAAGATGGCCTATAAAAGTTTATAATTAAACAGAATTTGATTATGATGAAATTAATATTAGCAAAGGTACAATTTTATTTATGAAAATGTTAGAACTCATCATTTTTATCGACACATTATTATATTGGGGTGATAGATAAGAAACTTCATTTACATTGGCGGATGAAAATAACGAATAAAAATATAAGATAAATGAAAGAATTTTTATCTCTTAGATAGCAATCTCAGTCGCCAAAAAATAGCAATAAAATAATATAAAGAATTGAAAACTTAATCATGCGAATATAAAACACTCGAAATATTTAGGCTGAAATTCATTTCTAAAAAGAATAAAATATTATTTAAGGAAAAATAATCAGTTTGAACATAAAAATAATCAAACATATAAGGGGGAAATGCTAAGTAACAGCTGATATGAAAATATCCTACAATAACAAATCTTTACAAAATTAATTTAATTTAATCATGCACAAACATATACAGAGTTTAAAAAAAAAGAGAAATATAAAGCAATAGTAAAGAGAACAAATTAACAATTAATCTGATTTTAATCATTAAAATTAATTATTAAATTTTGATCTTCACATATAAAGTTAGACTTTGTAACTAAACAATGTTAGTTTAAGAGAATTAAATCAAAGAATAGAAAATAAAATAGGAGAATAAATCAAACGTTTAAGTGTTTTACTCCAGACGTGAGCACAAAAAGTCAATAAGCCAGAAAATCCTTTATTGCTAATAAGGATAAAAAGCAATACGAACAACACAAAGGTCGTATATCAGCATTTGTTCAAATTAGAATGGCACCATTAACCAGCATTCATCTACAAAGTAGCAAGTCTCTTTGAAAGTAAACAGCAACCTTCATGGTTTAATGATGTAGGTTATGTTTAATGATGATGGTCTAGGTGGTGTTACAAATGTAGGTGATGATTAAAGCCTGTGTTTTATTAGAAAATTTTCTTACTTTCCACTTTTACATTAATTTTGCATATGTAAGGAGTATTTTATTGTTTTTGTCAAATTGTTGAAAATAATACGTATGATTATCTTTAAAATTCTTTTCCCTTTCTTTTAAGTATCGAGTTCCACCATTTGAGAACAATTATGTAAAACTTCTGCACCATATCGGCATTTGTAAAGGAACCGCACGCTTCACGGTTCAGTGATGTGTGATGTTCAATGATGGTGATGTAGGAAGTGCTACAAATGTAGGTGATGTTTCCGCAATTTAAGCCTGTGTTCATTAAAAAAATTTCTTACTTTTCTCTTTATATTAAATTTTGCAAGTGAAGCGGTATTTTAATATTTGTGTCAAATTGTTGAAAATAATAAGTAATATTACCTTTAAAAAAAAAAATGCGTTTTCTTTCCTTTAGATATTAAGTTCCACTATTTGAGGACAACTATGTATCTCTTCTGCACCATATCGAAATTTGACAATTGAACAACACGCTTCACGGTTTAGTGATGTAGGTGATATTTAATGATGATGATGTCGGTGTTTAATGATGATGATGTAAGCGTTTAATGATGATGATGTTGGTTTTTAATCATCATGACGATGTGGGTGGTGTTACAAATGTAGGAGATATTTTTTTACTATTTAAACCAGTCTTCATTAAAAAATTTTCACCAAAAAATTTCACTTTTCAAGAACTCAAAATGGTTAACATAATCATCTTGTTTTTAGTAATCCTTCAGATTTAAAGATACCCACCATCTATTTTACTCTTCACCAAGTGGAAACTTATCCTGTTACGGAGGAATCTGTTTCATGAATATTCGTGTTCAATGCCGAATCTATCCAAGACACTCCAATAATCCAAATCGAATCCTTTCACTAACATGGAGAAAGACATTTCCTCAAAATTATATATTCACTTCTCGAGTTAATTATAAATCTGTTTACTGACGCAGAAATTGTATCCAAACATATCGGCTCTTCGCAGTCGTTTATTAGTTCTGCAACCATAATCTAAAGTAACTTAAAAATGCGTAATTTGAAATTGAATTTACGTTGTTCAATTATAGACACCAATATAATTTTAATTAGATTCTCGCTAGAAATATAAGTAAACAAATACGCTAACATTATATATTCTCTTAAGGTTTAAGATTATATATTTTCCTGATTGTTTAACGTTATATATTCTCTCTCATCTACTTCTTTAAGGTATTAAAAGAGTAAATTTGCTTAAAATTACATATATGTGAGAAGTAAATAATGATCAAATAAACTGATATGCCTGTCTAACTGTTGAGATTTTGATTTTTAAATAAAATATTTGAATTGTTTGACATTTTTTACACTGTCATTGCATTTTATGTTAATCTACATAACGCTGTCTAAATACTGAAGGAATAAATTATTAAAAATCCTCAAAAGAGAACCAAAAACATTTTAATCGTTAGTTCGTTACTGTAGTTCTATGGCCTGTCGCATTTTCTCACGAGAAAAAATAGCATTTCTGTTCCCAGGTAAATGAATGTACATTCTTTAGCAAGTGCCTAATAAAACCCATCACTCAAACTTGACAGCAGATAAGCAGCGTTGTGGGTAGTTATATCACATGCAATTAGTGTTTTGTACTAATGAGAACAACCTGTCACTCAAATCTGATAGCAGATAATCAATGTCATAGATAATGAGACTTCATGAAATTAGCGATTGCCTGTTCGACCTTCACAAGTCGAAACATTTACAAATGGGATATGGACTACGTCATGAATTGCTGCATCGTGATTGGTGATAGATCATGGGCGGCTGAGGAAGTTTTCACTGCAATGAGAAATTGGGAAAGCTGACCCCTCACTCCCATCTTAACAGATTTTCTTAAAGGAAGGTTTTTAGAGAAGGAGACGAATATTCTTTCACGAGTCGACAAGAAGTGTTGTTATTCTTTTTTCTGCAAAGTGACTGAACAGGCCAAAGATTCCATCTGTTTACAGAGTGAGTCCCTTGTAATTTCTTATATCACGCCGTGTAATAATTAAATTATTCCATAGACTGGGTGTATTGACATTAGTCGTAGACTTGAGAATTCTGAAGATCTCCGGCCGTGGATTGAGCTGCACTTGTAAATCAAATTATATCTTTAATTTTCATTTATTTGTATAATTTGTAATAGCTCAGAGTTCTGTATATATATATATGTATATGTATGTATGTATATGTATGTATGTATGTATGTATAATGCTTGTAAATAAATATGAAAGTGTTTCCATGAACCTGAAAGTGGCCCTCTTCTTGGAGGCCGTTAGAGATCTAGTATATACCGAGACACCGAGATCCAGTTTTGGCCATGTATGAAAGAAGTAACAGAACTATGCTCAAAATAAAAACTTAAATATGAGGCATGAGAAAGTGCTGAAAATATATAGTGTATTTAGAAAAGCAAATACCGCAATTAATCAGTTTACGCTTTAGTTCGAATTTACTGCATGAATTGGTATGTGCCCATTTTTATAAAGAACTATGGGGAAAACTCTAAATAAAATCTTATGCTGTCTTAGTGAGGATGAGAAATTACTGTTTGTACTGACATCTATAAAAGCGCTACGGGAAACCCCGAGACGAAGAAAAGTTGAGGTATATAATAAACAGAGTAGTGTGGCGAGACCATCCTCGAGTGTGATGGCAGCCAAAATATATGAGAAAATTTTACAGTACGCATCTTGTAGTTTTGTGTTAAACTAGTGTGAAAGAGCTTATCGAACCTTATTTGGTCCAGTCTTGCTGAGTGGATTGATGAACATTAGTTAAATAGTGATCCTTCGGTTTTCGCGAACGTTTGGATATAGTTTATTGATAGCCCAGTAGGTGAAGTCTTCAAAATTCCTAATGGGTTAAGGGACAAATTGGCTTGATTTACTTAATGTCTATCATTTAAGTGTAGTATGTCTATTTTTGCTGACATTGGTTGCAGGTCAGTTAGTTTTATTTTTTGAAGTGTTTATTGCTAAATTTGCCTTGTCTGTTGTTTAGTTTTTTTGTATGTTTATTGCTTAGTTTTTTTATATATATGTTTATTGCTTAGTTTTTATAAGTTTATTGGTTAGTTTTTTTACATGTTGGCTGCTTTTGTTAATTTTAGGTGAATTATGTTATTGAGTTAAAGTGTTTAGTTTGATAGCTTTTGTTATGTTCTGGAGTGCATTGTTTTGGTGTAATTTTATGAAGTGAATAAACAATGGCTGTTACATTGAATCTTAAGAAGGATGAGTTAATTGAGATTGCGATAGAGGGGGTTTAACTATTCCAGACAATGCTAGAAAAATAAACTTAATTAGATTAATCGAGTCCAGTGATGTCTATAAAAAAACAAAATTGAGATACTGCTCAATCTTGTTGACGATAGTTTGGAAGAAAGGAAGGAAAAGGAAGAAAAAATTCGAGAGGGATAAACAAGAGAATGAAATAAAATTAGAAATACAAAAAAAAAAAAAAAATTAACCAAACTTGAAAAAGAACTAGAACTTGAGAAAATGAAATTAGATTCAGCTAGAACATCCGAAACTAGTGATAACAAAGAACTGAGTGAGGAGGCTTAAAGTTTAATCAGAAGCATCAGAGCTCTAACTATCCCAGTGTCATCGAAGGCAGAGTCCTTCAACCTTTTTTAATTCATCAGAAAAATCTTTCAGAATTAAAAATGTCCCAGAAGTATTAAAATCTGAAATTCTTCTAAACTTACTGGGTGAGAGAGCAGGAAACTTATCAATATTCTGTTCTTCAACATAAATAAATAAGTACAAGAAAATTAAATCTCTGGTCCTGAAAGAATTCCAACACCCCCTTCCCCCCCCTGAATGCTTAAATCAGTTCAAAATGCCCACAAGATACCACCCGAAAATTATGGGCAGTTTGCATTCAGAGTGGATGCGATGTTTGAGTGTTACTGTCAAGTGAGAGGGGTATCGGAATTTAAGGAGCTATGTGAATTAGTTGCTTCCATTAAATCTTAACATTCCTTGACAGAGAATTAATGAGGCACATCAGTATCAAACAAGGGGAAGCATGGTTTAAGCCTCATCCAATGGGAAGAGAATTAGATCTGTACATAGCTTCAAAGAGTGAAACCAATTATAGTAGATTTGTAAATAGTAATCCTGAAAACCGACCAATCACTCTTTTAAAACTATTTCTTAAGTGTTTCTTTCTGAAACTATCATGACTTCAAAATGCAGATTGTTTGAATAAATTAATCCTCTTTACAAAATGCCCCAATTATAAAAATCTTTCAGTGAATGACAGAATCGAGGTTAGTAAAAAAATCTGTTTCAATTGCATTTCCTCTAATCATAGAACTGCAAGTCAAGATATACTCGGATATGAGTGTGGAAAGAGGCATCATGTTACCCTCCATTTCAATCGCAGCCCAATAAACCAATCAATCTAAAATAGATAGAAAGAAATAACGGAAAATAACTTTTTTTCCCTCGGCAAGTGAGTTTATAGACCAAATATGAGTCGTGAAAAATGTCTTTTAACCGCAACATAATTTTCAAGGAGAAATAGTTTTATTGAGTACAGCCATTTGCTTCATTTCTAATGAGATCTGAGATTTATTTGAAATCTGTCTTTGCTGGATTAGGGAAATAAATCTAACTAAAGAATATACAGATAGACTGAGATTGAAGAAAAGAAAATAAGCATAGATGTTTTGGGTTTGAACAATTCTCAGTTTACGATTAAATCAAGAATTGCTGCATTTTTAGCAATAGGGAAAGAAGTCTCACTCGTGAATTGGATATTTTAGTAGTTCCGAAAATCACAGAAAATTTAATTCCATCAAATAAAATAGATATAAACGAAGAGGATTTGTGTAATATTAATTTGCCTGGCAAGAGATTTAATGTTCCTTGGCGCATTCAAATTTTATTGGGTGCGGAAGTATTTTATGATTTACTTAAGTCAGGTCAATTTAGGATGGCAAATTCTAATCTTATCTTTCAAATTCGGCTTTGTGGTGTCCGGATGCAGTACCAAAGATAACCTTGATTATACAATGAGGAAGTTTTTTCGAAGTTCTTCCCATAGCTGATATATATATTGTGCAGAACAATTTCAGAAAAAAATTACAGCAGAGATGAGTGGGGAATATATACAGTAACCCTGCCTCTTAAAGAAGATTCTTCATCTTTAGGGAAATCCAAACAAATTTTCTCTTCAGAGATTGAATTCCTTATGGAAAAGACTCAGTAGTGATCCGGTGTATTTGAAATTATATAAAGACTTTAAAAGAGTAGTGCGATTTAGGCACATAAGTGAGATGAATGATAATGTAGAACCTGTGGCAATATACCTATTACTTATCGTTTTTCTTTTAAAAATAACCATGGATACCGTCCGCTAAGCAGATCAGCACTACGGCGAAGTGAAATTTTTCGTGACCTGTTGTTTTTATGTGAATCTTTTTTGTTCCTTTCAAATCAAGGGTTTTATTTCTATCATATCAAACAAATTTCTATTATGTTACAGTAAATATTTTTTCCTTCGTAGGTCAAGGGCATACTTCTGAAAACTGATCAATTTGTTATTCAAATCTTTAGGAAGTATTTGTAAAACTTTTGTGAAATATTTATACATTTTTATAGATTACTTCTATTTCTATATAAAAACTTTTCTGAAACTTTTTTTGCAGAACTAAATTATAAAGTGGATAAATCAGCTACACCAATTCAAAGTAGCTTTACACTTTTCACTCTCATTTGCATTTTTTTTTTTTTTCCCACTTTAAGGCAAATAAACATTCACTGTTTTTTGTTACAATTAAACCCTTCTATGATCAGTTTACAACACTTTCTTCTAGGATAGGCCATTTCGTTATTTCTTTGCGTGAAGCACATTTTATTCTTTGTCATATTAATGATTGTCATTTCGTTTTTCTTCCACTCACGTTTGGAGCTTCTCACTGACATCAAACATCCTTACTGCGGCACGATTTCCATTTTCTGTTACAAATTGAACTACTCTGATTTTGAAACCAAAACTGTGATTGCTGCATTTCGCAGGACTTACATTTACTACTGAAAGGAATACAATGAACTGATATTGAATATGCTACAGAGATCATAAAAGTCTCGGGCGTGTTCTGATTTGTTCCAAGATAAATCTGCTTCGTACATCACAAGAAAGGGAAACACGGAACGAAGACTGTAGAAATGCGCGAGAAAACCTGTAAAATGCCTCCGATTTTGTCTCCCTCTCCTCTCTTTTCTTGTCCTTTATGGTTGTAGTTCGAAAACTACATCATTGTCCAAAGCCTTGAAAAATCCTTCGAATAAATGATTTCAAAAGATAAGAGTATTGCATTTCAGATTTCTTTAAAATAAAAAGGGCGTGCGTCATAAGGGGAATACACATAAAAATTTAAAAATGCAATTTGAACGCATAGGTGCACGTTATAAGCCGGAAATTATTTGTCTGTTCTGTGTCTAGTCTCCGGTGTTCTGCAGTGCGGGACGAACATACCGTAAGTTATCTACTCATGGAAGGTGGGAAGGACGGGGGGGGCAGTTTCTTTAGTGATGGAACACCCTTTGAGGGCAGTGCCTTCCTGCAGGACTTTTAAGGGAACTCCCTTTTTTGCGTATCATACGGATGAAACCTGAAAAACTGCCACTAGGTAGTCCTATTAACGAGGGCAAGATGCATAACATCACAAACGCCATCAATTAAAATCGTTTATTGAAATAGTGTCAACAACAAAGCCGCCAACGGATTGAACCGCCACCCTAATGTTCTCCAGTGGCTCACGTTGCCACTGAGTTGAGCCAGTAATATATACCGGGTGATCAAAAATCAGGACGAACTTTAAAAATTAATAATTCGAAAACAAATCAAGATACAAAGATACGGTTTGCACCAAACGGATGGAAAAGAAACCGGGTTTTGTGTGGCAACAAAAAAAAATAGTTCTGTTGGCGACCAACAAATGGCGCTGTCGGATTTCTGATGTAGGCTTATGCAAAGCAACAAGTGATATTAAAAGGAGTAACTGCAGCAGGTAATGGTAGTCGTAGCTTGTATGCATCGAAATGCTGTCCATAGTTGAGAAAGCCCTCTTAGTTAAACTTTATTATTACAATTCTGAAAGCAGAATTGCGAGCATATCGCTATATGAAAGGTATGCGAGTTAGCAAAGGACCAATAACGTCTTCTGCATTGAAGAAAATGATGAAGAAATTTGAAGCTACAGGTTCTTTGGTGTCACGTCAAAGAAGTGGATGTCCCTCAACAGCCGCTGCTGTTGCCACGACAGTAGAGCAAACGGTACAATCCATGTCGGCGGTTGCTGCACATGGAGAGTGCAGTGCTCGAGATGTTTCGAGGCAGACAAGAGTGTCGTACGGCAGTATCTGGAAAGCATTGCGAATAACTCTGAAACGGTATCCCTACAAGTTGCAACATAAGCAAGAACTGAAACCTCCTGACTCTCGAGGTTTTGCGAATTTGGTATTCAATAAGATGGCAGAGCAGCACGATTGGCTTCACACTATGCTTTGGACAGATGAAGCGCATTTCACGCTCTCTGGCGCTGTTAACACCCACAATTGTCGAGTGTGGACCACAGAAAATCCACATGCATTTGTTGAGGTACCCTTGCAACAGCCTAGTCTGGTGTGGCTTCACAGCTGATTTCATAATTGGTCCCTTTTTTTTTTCGAGGAAGTCACACAGACGGGTTTCAAAACAGTTTCTGTCACTGGTCAGCGATATGTAGCACTGTTACAGAACAACATTATTCCTAAACTGCAAGCGCGACAGGCACTCCAAACAGTTACCGTTATGCAAGATGGAGCACCACCTCATATTGCTCTGCCTGTGCAACGTCTACTACGCTCAACATTTGGGAGGATCGCATTATCAGTCGCTACTTTAATCACGTATAGCCTACAAGATCGCCCGATCTGACACCCTGTGACTTTTGGCTGTGGAGATTCTTGAAGTCAAAAGAGTACCGCGATCAACCGGTATCACTAGCAGCACTGAAAGATGCCATCCGCCAAAATGTGTCTGCCATAACGCTAGAAATGCTACTAAATGCTGTGAACGGTGTGGTGACTCGTCTCACAGCTGTACTTCTGAATGATGGACATCACATTGAACATTTACTGTAGTACTCATTAACTGTAATTAAGCTGACTTGTAAGTTGTGAACATTTTCATTTGTAAATCATCTTTTGGTGCAATAAAACACTATAGCGCCATCTGTTGGTCGCCAACAGAACTATTTTTTTTCGTTGCCACACAAAACCCGGTTTCTTTTTCCATCCGTTTGGTGCAAACCGTATCTTTGTATCTTGATTTGTTTTCGAATTATTCATTTTTAAAGTTCGTCCTGACTTTTTGTTCTCCTGGTATATATGTGTGTGTCTGTATATTTTTGAATATTCTAGAACGTATTGTGGAGGACATAATGTGTGTTATATTTATCAATGTGTACCTATAATAGTTCTTATTCTTCATCAGTGGCGCAACAGTCCCATGGTGGGCCAAAGCTGTCTGCTGACTTGCAGATTTTGAGAGAGAAGATGCTTTCTTTTTACAAGGTAGGGCTGTCAGTCCTATGCCCAATGCTCTACGGTCTTTTTTTTATTAGAATCTATGGTTTAAAGTGGATTTCGGACTACTACAAAAATCCATGGCACCTCCGGGACTCGAACGTGAAACCTGTGGCACCGAGAGCCAGAGCGCTACTCTGCCATACTCGGCCATCAGACCCCAATAATTCTTATTGTGACCTATAATAATTAATACAAAAAGTTTGTGGTACCATCTGTGGTACCAAAGTGGTACCATCTGAAAATTTAAGAAAAAATCTGAACTTAACTTTATTCTCATGCCAAAAAAAATCTGTCTTTATGATTAATATGCCTTCACATTATTTTCTAGCATGCTTTTGATTCTTTCAATCCATTTGTTTTATAAAACAATAAAAATATTTTTCTAAAACATAGATTTTTTTTTTAAATCTAGCGCATTTGAGGAAAACTGAAGTTCCAATGCTTTTTAATGTTTTAAAAGTTGAAGCGGTAGTTTGAATAGAAATTTTTATGCAAAAAGGCAAAACAAACATCTATACAACTTTTCAAAATCTAAATGACTTTTAGAAAAAAAATTTAAAAATGCTCTTCGAGAATTTAAAAAAAAGAACAGTATCGTCGTTTTCATTCACCAGTGAGACATATTCAGTGGGGATTTAAAATTTGGTAAAAAAAAAAAAAAGTATTGAAAAAATTATCAATACTTCTCTCGTTTATTTTTTTTTAATTTTCATTTATGTTTATTTTAAAAGCAATTGTTATTTCTTTTTTAATTTATTTTTTTTTTTTTTTAATTAAAACAAGAACACAATCCAGCATATAAAATAAAATCTTTGTTATCATCAACAGAATGCATATTGTGTATGCCTTCATATTTTTTTTATAAATCAAAAACTAATATAAAAATAAATTCAGCACATTTCTCTGAATCCATTATATTTTAATCAGGGATTTAACCAAAAATCATGAAAAAAATCCAGTTCTTACTAAACTATATTTAATGCAAAACGGAAATACAAAATAAGGGATTTTATTTGCATTCCTGCTTAAAATATTTATTTTTATTTTGTGAGATTTAGGGTTTTTTAGATTTCGCATTTAATGGGGCTTTTTTTAGTTTTTATTTATTTTGATTGTTTTTGTAAAACGAATTTTTTTTATAATTTATTCATTTATTTTTATTTATTTACTTGTTTATTTCGCAGATAAAAATGATCTTGTTGCACAGATATGGAACAAAATTAATGTTTGTGAGATTACAACAAGTTCGACATATTTTTCTCCTAATTTTTTTCAGAATTTTAATTCGATATATTTATTGAAAATATTTGTTCAACACGACTCAATTGATCAAAACTTATTATGTTATTTTACTTCAGTAAAATACAAGTTATTCAAAAGTATTGTCTTGATTACAGATATCATTAACCTGACTCGTGGCTAAACGTACGCCGCTGGTGAGCATTCAGGCTGAAGTATAATCCGCTAGGGTCATTATTGTAGATATTACTTCAAAATTAGGAGACTCGATAGCGTTTGTGATGTTCAGCATCTTGCTTCTTTAGTCAAACTAAATTATAGGAGTTTTCCTCATTTTCTCCCATACCATACACAAATGTGGGATAGCCCAGTTGCCCCTGAAGTCCTCCCGGAAGACACTGCCCTCTTTCTTTAGCGACTCAGAGCCAAGTCAGACTTCTACCTGCGGGTGGTTCATCACAACAGATGCCGTCCCCTTTCCCTCCATCCATGAATAAGCAGCTCATGAGGTACTGAGGGTTAGTAACAACAACAACAGATGTCAAAAACGTTGTTTGTAAACAACGATAAGGATAAAAATTTTCACATAAAAACAGTGCAGTTGAGAACACTTTTGGAATATAATGTACTCCCTATCATTAGCCTTTAGATTACTGTTCGAGGCATGCATAAAGTGGAACAAGAAGCCCCAGATTTCAAATTCCAGATTGAAAAATTATAGTAATAAGAAATCAATGTTTTGTTTCAGTATATTATAATTTTTACAATGTTTCAGTATATTATAATTTTTACTTATGAACAGCATGCAATCGGCTCTTACACCATACTACGTGAAGCGTTCCGTAGCCTCTGATATCATTGCATCGGACTTGATGACCAGTGATAGCGTTGTGGCGCTAGAGGCCACATGTTTCGGGTTCGCGTCCCGACGATATCAGGGATGTTTGTAGTGGTTCAGACTGTAGAGCGTAAGGCTGACAACCCTACCCCGTAAAAAGAAAACTTCTTGTGTTTCGAAATCCTCAATAGGCATACGGCCTTGGCCCACCATGGGGCTGTTGCGCCAACGTAGAAGAAGTACCAGTCCATTCTTTCTGCATATGTTGAGTTCATTCAATGCTGTTAGTCTTTGATAGAGTCTGAAGGGTTCAGTTACAGAAGTTTTAGCATATCCCCATTATAAGGAAGTCCCAAGGGGTGATATTGCGAAAAATAGACTCCGGCTGGATGTCGTCAGTGCGACCAACAGGAGTAATATTAATGAGTTGAAACAAAGCTTTGATATTTCTCTTGTATTTATTTTTCTGTTGATCATCAGTGAATCTCGTGTTTCATTTACCTACGCTGTGAACAGACTGATGGGATGAGGACTTTTAGGGGCAATTACTGGCATTGTCATATCATTTGAGTTTGGTTTGTCCCTTTATGGTTATTTTTTACACACTTTAAGCTAATTAGACCAGGACCTACAGTTTAACGTAGATTCGAACTACTCACAAACATGCATGTCACCGCCAGGATTGCCCAGGCCTGTGGTACCAAAGGCCAGAGCGCTAACATAGCCAATTGGCCATCTGGCCAGCTCATATGATTTTAGAGAAGCCCGAAACCTACCACAGGCAAACTAACTATCAATGCGAGATCCTTTACATATGTTGTCACAATCGCCCTCGCGACTCCAAATTTTGAAAGTAGTGACTTCAACAGACGTTTCAAGCAGATTCAAACCTGAAGCCAAAGCACGTTACCACAGAATTGGGCAAAACACTATTGTCGATTTATTTCACAATTCTTCAAAGAGTTGAGGTGTTTTCTTTAGATATATTTAAATGAGTTTCACTTTAAAACTCTTCTAGAACAACATTCCATTTCTCAAAGAAAGAAAACTGAAGTATTGATTTTTATTGAATTTTCAGCAGATCATCATTTTCATGGAACTAAAGCTGTCAGCAAGTATTTAAACTATTGTAAAAAGAATTTATTGATTAATTACAGCTATAAAGTGGATTGGAATTAAGCTAATGGTTTGAATGTACAAGAATGAATGCATAGGCAAAAGTTTTGGTTTAGAAATAAATTTATGTGTTTCGCATGAACATTCAAATCCAAAACTGAAATAAAATAATAAAGTGTCAAATTTTAAATAATTAAATTAGATGAGAAGTTAATATTAACATTACAGAACATTTCTAAATCTTGTGCTTAATTTCTTGAAGCAGATAGTTTTTCTAGTGTTCAAATAAAATAGAAGTTTCAGAAAATTTTAGAATAGATATTTAGAATATTAATTTAGCCAGAATTAATTGGAATAGAAATTCTTCTAGAATAGATACGGAAAAAATTTCCACAATAATCCACAAAATATTGAAATATTTTCTTAAATGTCATTTATATAGGAAAATTCATTATAGGGCCCTTTATTTTATTTTATTATTTTTTATTCAAGACATTTTTTTTTTATTTTCCCATTTCAAATATTCCTTTAATAAAGTAAAAATACTAATTAATTTTGTATCAAAAACATTAACATTTATGGGACTACAATTAAAGCGTGACACCATGAAACACCAACTATCACCAAAATTTTCATTTTTTGTTTATCATTAAATTATTGTTTAATTATTATTATTAGTAGTAGTAGTAGTATTTCCTCATAGAGATATTAAAAATAATAATTCTTAGTGTTTATTTCTTAGTATAATAAAATAATGATGAAATTTTTATGCTATTTCAGAGCTATTTAACATTTGTGGGACTACAATTAAAGCATGGCACTAAGAAACATCAAAATTTGCATTTTTGTTTCTCAATAAATTGTTGTTTAATTATTGTTATAGTTATTCTTAGTACTTCCTAATGGAGATGTTAATAATAAAATAATAATAATAATATATTATAATATATTATTATTATTAATAATAAATAATATATAATATTATATAATTAATAAATACTATAATATATATTAGTATAATAAAACATAAGAATTCTTAATAATTCTTGGTTTTTCATAGTACAAATATTAATAATAATAGTATCTCTATCACGAAAAACTAAAAAACATTAGGATGAATGGGATAATTGAGCATGATCAAAATTATTGTTCTTCATTGATTTAATGAAAAAAATTCTTTTGATTTCCACCACAACCATTTTTTTTTTTTTTATTTCCATTTTATGCACTAGAAAACAATGCATAAAACAATGCAGCATTATAATTTCCTGCTCTCTTTCATAAATGTGTGAGAAATTTGAAATTACTTGCATTTGTGATCTATCGTTATAAGTCCTAAAATAAAAATAAAATTATTATACAAATTTTACTTTCAAAACAATCTGAAAGTAATTTTTTATGCGGATACAAAAAAAATTCTTTTCAAGAATGAAATTAAAGAAACATTTAGAATTCTTAAAACTAAAGGTTGATAAAACATCAAGAAAATAAAACTTTAAAAAGTAAATGAAACCTGCACCAAGCATGTTTATGACGCGGAAAGAAAATCAAATAAAGTGCATTTTTTCTTTTCAAAAACAGTGCTTTTTTCAAAAAAAAAAAGAAGTTTGTTTATTGGTTCAAAATAAAGACTTTTAGGGCCTCTAAAGAATACATAACCGTTAGAAATGTCCTCAACTTTTAAAACTCTTTCATTGAAAAACAAAACATCACTTTAGACAAATAAAGGAGAAAATAGCTGAAAAACACATAAAAAAATAAATCAAATCCCTAAGTTTAAAACAGAAATCAATTTTTATGTCTTAAAAATTGCATTTTTTAATTTGCAGTTTTTAAAACTTGAGAGCTTGGCATCTGTTATTGTGCATTAACAATGACCAGAATCAACAATGCATAGTTTCATACATTTCTTCGGCTAACTAGGAAAGTCTGGGGTATGTTATGGATCTTAATTTTACATAGACATTCCCCAAATGATATATGGGCGCATGCCTTTGCAACCTTATAACAATAATACCCTACTTAACTAAATTCTAAACTATGCAGAATAAGTTATTTAAGCTATGATTGTTAATAAAAAAGTTTTTATAACTCATAATATAGACATCATAACTATTTTCAACTAATGAAAAATGAATTTGCAAATGTAAACAAACAAAATATTTCAATAAAAATTTTCTTCGTATTATATCTATTCCTTCTTTTATGATTTTATTTTGGTTTTAAATGCAAAACTCATCTAAATTCCCAAAAAACAGGCAAAATTTGTCAATATTTATTTCGCCGCCATCTTACTTTAAAATTAAGTTTTTAAACATTTTAGGTATTATTTAATTGAGTTGAAAAAAATAAAAATATTACCATTCAAAAAGTTTAAAGAGTTATAAGACAGGAATTTCTCAGATGTTTAGTCCTCTGTATTGATTCTTTGAATATTAATAATTTTACATTTATCATTAGTATTACATAAATTTTTAGGAGATTGACTAGGTAGTTAACAAAAACATTAAGATAACTATCGAAATATTTCCCTATTATTAAATACTGAAACTGTGATTCCCTCCTATGCACTGCGAGAACGCCCCCGGCGTTCAGGATAAATGATCAGTTTGCTTCGAGACTCTCATCGGAGAGGAAGTACGGCGCAACCTACGTACCCGTTGGGAACCGTTTCATGTATAGTCTCTCATCGAGAGGATGTTTTCTCTGGTCACTCCAGTAAAAGAGCACACAAAATCCCATTCTGTTGTCCAGTCCCGTGCAAATAAGTTAGATGGGCCTGATTCATTTTCTCTGTCTACATAAAACACATCTATCAGAGTTCACAATCCCTATTTTTGCCAAATGTTCGGCCTATGCAGTCGTGTCCAGTTCTTCATCTAAAATTAGCAGTCTCTTTGCGGTTTTTCCACTCTATTTTTCCCAGTCATCCCCGATTGTCTCCCAGACTTTTCCTTTGGTGTTAGATAATAATTAACTAATATACGATGACTTAATTTTTTCCGTATAGTTCTCCTGAAAGAGTCAAGGGATAGGACACTGCCCTGGAATTTCTTCTGTTCCTTTTTTCTGCACATCTGTCCTTTCGTTTCCTTATATTCAACATGTGATGGAATCCACCGAGATGTATTTACCATATTCATTAAGAAACTTAACTAGTTTTATTTTGGTGGGTTTTTTTGTGGCATTCGCCTCTAGTTATTACCAGAACATCAACATTCCTCTCTACACAAATCGTTTTTAATTTCTCGAAATTTAGCGCCAGACTGGCCACCAGCATTCCTCTATAGTACATTCAATTTAAAGTTTGAATGACGCATAGTCATTTTCAGGGGCAAGTAGCCATAGCAAGTAGTTATAGCCATAGCCATGCCATTTAGTACCACCCAGGAGGCACTTGTGACTTAAGGTTGTCGCAGAAGCGAGTAACATTACCTACCATTGTGCAAATATAACATAGATATCCCTGAAAGTCTCTCAGGTGAATTAACTCACATGCTAAATAGTGTTACTAACCCAAAAATACACATTAGCCATCACTGGAAGAAGAAAAAAAAATTGGATTTATTACACGAGCTACACATTTCTTCTGATTAGCGTTTATATTTTTGTCTTATTTTGAATGCTTATGCTTATTCTTAGATGCTTGATGCCACATTATTTAACAACATTTTAAATGGAAGCAAAAATGAAACAAAGATTTCTAAATAAAAATATGAGAGAAATAAAAATAAAAAAAAAAAGAGAAGAAGAAGAAAAATTACATCTGTCGCTGTTTAAGAATTTTTACAAACTCAAATTGAAATATATTTTATATGCACAAATAAATAAGATAAAAAGATAAAGGGATTTATTAATTCCTTTCAGTTTGTATAAAATCTGAGAGTTGTTTATAATGGATAACTACTTGATTGTAAAATATTAATATGTCTAATTTTGGTATTTCCAAATGTTTTTTTATAATTAATCTACAATATAATTCTAAACTTAAAAAAGGAATCCTAAAATAATTACATTAAATTATTTTTGAATTATTAGTCAGATAACTATTGTTTCTAAATTAATTTTACTATAATTTGCTTTTTTTATTTTTCTGTGTATCAGTCATTCATTTCTAGTCATCCTTAAGATCGAATGACAACGCATTGAATATTTTGAAACAAATCACATGTTCATATTACCCATAAAATTACGGGTATTGTTTTGGATAGCGGGATATTTCGTTTCCTTGGTCCCTTTTCTATATCCTTGATCAATTTATCGGTTCCTTAGT
This sequence comes from Caerostris extrusa, assembly GCA_021605095.1. Classification (NCBI taxonomy): domain Eukaryota; kingdom Metazoa; phylum Arthropoda; class Arachnida; order Araneae; family Araneidae; genus Caerostris; species Caerostris extrusa. The sequence continues at coordinate 16,085 of BPLR01015934.1, read as the reverse complement.
CACTTTTAATGTTTCTTATTGGTTTATTATTTTTTTTAATTTCTTTCACGTGTTGTTTTTATTGGTTTATTTTAAATTCTTTCATGTTTTTATTAAATTTCTTTAATGTGCTTTTTTTATAAAATCGTGTGAAATTCTACAGCTTTTTCTTTTATTTATTTATTTTTTAATTTCTTTCAAGTGATTTTTTACAAAATCAGTTAGAATTCTATATTTTTACTTTTGAAACTTTCTTTCAAGTGCTTTTATATAAAATCGTCTGGAAATCTATAGATTTTTTTCATTTTTAATATGTTTCTTTTTTTCTAGTTTTGTACGATAACTGATGAACATAATTTATTGCCTGCATATGATTTATTGATACTTTTTTCTTTCTTTTTGTTTGTTTAAAAATGCTGCTTATGCAATTTTGTTCTTACATTAAATTATAAATTTTATGGGTATATCGGCATTTTAATGTATATCGGCCCGATCGATTATAATTATTTTTATATTTCCTTTATTTTTATAATGTACAAAAGGTAATTATTTTTTATTATTCTTTTCTTACTTTTATTATTCTTTGCTGGTTTTTATAATTCTTATCTGTTATTACTTTCACTTTGTCTTAGAAACAATTCTGAATGGCAGCACATATAATACGTGTAATTATTATTTTTATACTTGTATTTTTTTTATTTCTGTAAAACTAAAAGGCAACTATTTTTAATATTCTTTTTAGCTTCATTTTCTGTATTAGCTATTCAAAGCTTATAATTTTTGTTTTAATACATATAATATTTTGAAATAGTCCTTTCGATATCAAATTTGTGAAACAATATTTTTATATATATACAAATTTATGTGAAACAATAAGTTTTCAATTGTAGGTAAAAACGATTTCAATTATTAGATGAAGAATGTAAGAAAAGTATGGGCCGAATCGCAAAATAAGGCTGTTGGGATTTGGCGAATTTTGTAGCGCCAAATCGAGATATGCCACCAAATGTGGTAATTATTTTTGTATAGATATCTTGTACAGTTTGGAATTCCCTACACTTACAATCGCAAACCGTTACTTGGTGAATTTTTGCGGAAAAAATTTTAATGCCAAAATCCCATCGGCCCTTATTCAATGATTTTACCAAAAAAATTATAAGAATCAGAGATGTCAAAAGCCATTATGTTATTGTGAAGATAATGACGCCACATTGACATGACAGTCGTCAACAAGATTCAATACCTGCTGAACTGATTATTGTACACTATGGAAATTTTCCTTTTATACTATTGATTAAATAAAAGTTAAGCATTTATGTGTTATACTAGTTATTATGTTATGTGTTATCCATGTGTTTTTCTTACTATTTCATCTAGTTCTCATGTAATTTTTATTATGTCAAACAAGAGTTGTTAATCGCTAAAATTATTATGTGTTTCGAAACAAAATTTCATTTGCTGTGATGACGTCTCCATAATCGTGTCAATGTGATTTTCTTTTTCATTCTGCCCTTTCATGCCTGCCAAATACAAAAAGAATAGCAAATTGAATGTGACGTATAAGAAAAAAGTCAATAACGAATACAGCAATTGTTCGAAGGACAATGAAGGCAGATGAAGAGATATTTCGGAGCAAGTTGCTTTTTTTTTTTTTTTCTTTCTTTCTTTTCCATGATTACTTGATTTCTTACCCGAAAAATAGGATGTTCTTTTAATAATGGTATTAGAACAAATTAAGTATATGTCAAAGTATTTTTATGGAGATAAAATCAACATAAAAGGATTAAATGATGATTAATTTTTTATAATTTTTATAATTGCAAAAAAAATTATCGTTTATTTCGCTTAATATTGTGGCCTTTTTTCCACGGAATACATACAGCATTTCTGTCCCCAGGGAAAGGAAAGTATATTCATTAGCAAGGGCATAATAATAACCTGTCACTCAAATCTAACAGAACATAAGCAATGCCATGGGATATTTATATTAATGCAATTAGTTTTTGTTCTAATATGAACAACCCATCAAAATATGACATCAGACAATCAGTGCCATGGATAATGAGATCTCATGGAATTAGCGATTATCTGTGCGACCTTCACAGGTCGAAAAATTACAATGGAATATGGACTACAAACGAGTTGTTACATCGTGATTGGTGATAGACCTGGGTCTGAGGAAGTGTCCATTCCAATGAGAAATGAGAGAATCTTGACAGCACCCCTTGACGAATTTTCATAAAAGGGATGATTTGGAGAAGGAAAAAAGAGTTCTGCGACGAATTAACAATTAACGGATTGTCGAATCGTGTTGTTTTTCTCTTTTTCTGAAAATGATTGAACACACCGGAGATTCTGCCTTTACAAAGTGATCTCCTTGTGGTTTCGTGTACCACATCGTGTGATAATTAAGGTCTGCTGCAGACCTGCTATACATTAGATTCGTCGTAGACTCAATAAAATTGAAATTCTCTGTCCTTGAAGTGAACTGCACTTGTGAATCAAATTTAATTCTTTAATTTTCGTTTCTTTGCAAATAGAATTCCTATGCATGTATGTATATATATATATATATATATAATGCTTGTAAATAAAAATTATAGTATTCCCATGAACGTGAAATGGGCCCTCTTCTTGAACCAGTTATAGATCTATTATAGACTTTACAGCATGAACCGATTTCATCATTTTTTAGCTCAGAACTTAATATTATCTCCAGGAAAAATTTCCATAACATATGCATATGATTCTATAGAAGTGATATGTAATGACATTTTCCCATACAACTAAAATCCACTTCTTTGCCCAAAGAATCTGAATTTAAAATCGAATATATAATGTGAATCAGTTGTGAGGCTAATTTTGAAAATTAATAGATCTTATAATTTGGAATAGCAGACAAGTCTCGATTCAAATTCAGTCTCTCTCCGATTTCAAAGTCATCCATTTCATAGGAAGATTTATATAATCTAGATTAATTATGCAGAGCCACGGTGTCTGATTAATAGATTAAGGCTTGGACTTATGAATCCTAAAGACAAAATCATAGCAAAACTCAATGCTTCAAGATTTCTAACGGGGGAAACATTATTATTAGAGAATTATGGAGAACAACTGATCTTTTAATTTCACAATCTTAATGCTTTCACTTATATGGTTATTTTAAAAAAGAAGATCAGAAAAATATTTATTGTTTATATATATATATATATATATATATATATAGAAATCAAAGTACTCAAAATATTTTTCGTACATTGAGTAATGCAAAGTGTATTTTTGAAAATGGCAAAATTTGTAAATTTCCAAATTCTGCAAATGTTGTAAATTTACAGAATTTGCAAATATTTTAATTCTGCAAATTTTTGTAAATTCTGTAAATTTATAAAATTTATCGAATTTGAAAAATAGACTGTTTCAGTTTTCTATTTATAAATTTACATTGTTTGTAAATTCTAAAAATTTACAAAATTTTATTCTGTGTAGTTATAAAAAAATTCATTTTGTAAAATTTTCAAATTGTGAAACCCCATGCAAAAAGTCATTGATGCTTAATAGCTTGTGCTTTCATAGAAAGTCATACATTGAGGACATGGTATATTAAATTTTACATAAGTATTTCTGCATAGTATATTATATTTAATGGTGTCATTTTTTGCTTTTTCAATAGCTAAATAATAATAGTAGGGTTTTTTTTCGTATAGCTTTTAAAATAATAATTTAAATTCCACCTATAGGTCAACCTAGATATATGTGCTACATGCCAAAAAATAATTGTGCTGATTCTTATCCCATGTGGGCGACAGCAACATCTAAACCAAGTATATGAACCCGTATGGGTGTCACAGAGGAGGGAAGGCGTGGGAAAGAAACTTCTGTTGCGATGGAGTACCCGTAGGTGGAAGTCTGACTTGGCTCCGTGTCGCTGAAGGAGGGCAATGAAGGGGGGGAATTACTCCGCATTTGGTCATCGTATATAATAAGTATCGGGAGTAACACCGAAAACTCCCATCAAATGATCCGCTAACGAGGGTAAGATGCACTTTGCTCATCACATGCGCCCTCGAATCCCCTCATTTTTGAAACAGTGTGTCTACAACAAGGCAAATCTGAAACTCCCGCCTAATGCCCCAGAGGGCACGTTGCCACTGAACCATGAGTCGGGCATATAAAAAATTGTTAATTGACTTACAGACTAGCATTTTTCCAGCAGCTATTAACGAATTTACGGGCACATTGTCACATGCATTATTTTTTTTTCAAATTATGATGATGTTTCCATATTAAATAAATGCCTTATTTTAATATTGATTCGTAGGTTTTTTTTTTGTCTGAAGAAAAGCATAAATATTTTTAAATTTCGATTTGATATTCTTTCTTTGGAAACAACTTTTTATTAATTTACTTTATTTTATATAAGTTGATGGAAACGCGACACAATAAAAAATTAATTTAAAATTATAATTAATTATAATTATTTTCTTCCGGGCAATATTAATTCCCTACTAGCTTATATTTCATTAGTTGCATTAGCGATGATTTGACATTTTTTTTCTGCTTTGCAAAAGTTAGATAGATTTTTCTGATATAACGTATTTCTGTTAGTTATCCATGTTTAAATACTTATTTTTATGCATTTTTTAAAAAAGAATTCAAAAGATCTCTCGAGGCATTTCATTCAAAAAGACCTTATTATTAATTAATGATACTGCATTGTTTAATAATAGGGTATTTCGTTTAAAGCAAAATAAAGCCGACATGAGGTGAAAATAAACGTTCATTTATTTTATGGTGACATTAAAAGAAATTTTTATTGCTTTAATAAACCAGTAAATTTTTTACCGAAATAATGAAATTCTAACTTAATGCATTTAAAATAAATAATCATAGAATCATAATAAAAATGGTTTTTCGAACGCTCAGGAATTTTTATAGCTTCAAATCTCACGAATAATACATAGTTTTCTTCTTAATGTATTCTTCAATTTTCATTTATTAATAAGTGCTTATATTATAAACACTTCAATTTTCATTTATCTATAAGTGCTTATAAATGAAATAATTTTTTTTCTGTTTTATAAACCTAATTTTAGGACTGACGAGTTTACTATAACTTTGCAGTAAAAACCTAAATCAAATAATTGCAGGATTTACACCACGGGAAGAGATGTAGCATTTCTTTTCCCACAGGAAAGTAATGTATATTCTTCAACAAATGCATAATAACAACCTATCAACTTAACAACCTATCAAATCTGACAGCAGATAAGCAGCGTCATGGACATTTATATTAGATGCATTTTTGTGTTTTTGTTCTAATGAGAGCAACCTGTCACTCAAATCTGACAGCAGATAAGCAGTGTGATGGATAATGAGACCTCATGGAATTAGCGATTGTTCGACCTTCACAGGTCGAAATAAATACAGATGGGACATGTGGACGTGATGAGTTGCTGCATCGGGATTGGTGATAGACCATAGGCCGACGAAGTTTTCACTTCAGTGAGAAGTGAGGGAAGCTGATTCCCTCCCTTTTTTGATGAAATCTTCTTAAAAGCAGGATTTGGGAGGAGAAAAGAAGAAGATCTCTGCGACGAGTAGGCAAGAGGTGTTCCTTTTTTCACTTTTTCTGAAAGTGATAAAACAGGCCGGAGATTCCGCCTGTTCACAAAGTTACTGTTCGTGAATCACGCCGTGTGATGATTAAGGTCTGCCGCAGACCGATCGCATTAGATTCGTCGTCGACTCGAGAATTCTGAAAATCTCAAACTTTGGAGTGAAATGTTACTTGTGAATCCTATTTTAATTTTCATTTCCTTTAATAGAGTTATATCTATATATAGAGAGAGAGAAAGAGAGAGGAGAGGTACATAGATATAATGATTGTAAATAAAAATTAATGTGTTCCCATGAACCTGAAAGTGGCCATCTTCTTGAAGCCGTTATAGGTCTACCATAGGCTGAGACGTTACAAGATGCAGTTCAAAACTTTTTCTATAGAACAAAAAAAGAATTAAACGCTATTTCATTCATAAAGGTTATCGTTTCAGTTAATTCTATTTCCGCTTTATCATTCCATTCCCACTTTGTTCAATGTACTATCTTGTACATTCCATTATGAAACTTGATCCCTCTTGATGCTTATCAAAATTGAGATCATCTTGAATTTTCAATGTTAAAAAACATTTGACTTCTTTTTCATAAATATTGTGTTAAATTTTCAAATTTCTATCGATTTTTAATATATTTTGTTTGAAATCGGTATGCATAGGTATAACAGAACTAAGACAAGTTAATTTCTATATTTTCATTACTGTACTATGTAAATGTATTGTATTCAATGTGGGTACAATTTTGTTTATGCACTATAGTTAAAAAATGTCATTAACTTTTTAACATTGTCGATAACAACGTCGTTAGCAATAACTTTCTTTAAAATAAGTCGTTAGCAATAATAACATTGTTTAGAAAATAATAACGTAGCTCATCATTGTTTAAAATACGAATTTTTCTCAATAAAGAATGTTGTTTATTAAAAGCACATTACGTTGATAAAAGATATAAGCTATAAGGATAAATAAGGATTCATTGGTATAATGAATTAATAACATTTTATTCTTTTGCTAAAGATGCTAACTCATAGGATAGGAATTATATTCTCAAATAAAAATTAGAACAATCCGGTCATTCTGATAAGTAAAAACAGCAAGCCTCATTAAAATACCTATTACATAAACAAGAACGTATGTTTAGATTAAACTCTTTTATCTTAAAATGTCTTTCCGAGACATTTAAAATTCTTTTTTTTGCACTCTCTGTTCTCTTTTAAAAGTTTTATTTTTTTTTAGAGTTTCTAAATCCAATTACCTGAGTAGATAACTGAGTTTTGTTTAAATGCCTTTTATTGAATGATGATACTTAAATCTTCACGGCTTTACAAAAGCTATTTTAGCAAAATGAAGTTATTTATTTTTGTCTCAAAGAGATTAAAAAAATATGTCAAGCTAAAAGTAAAAAGGAAATGTACTTTTCTCTATACAAACTATTATTATTATCCTTGTTAAAATATCACAGGATACACTGAAAAACACAAATGATGCACATTTGTCCTATGTCAAACCTGTCCTGGCTGATCAATGTGACTTTGTACTCTTTGGATGTTCGAACCCTTTTAGATAGACATTTTTTTTCGATTAAGTATTTCCACACAACGACACCAATAAATTAGTTTGTTAATTAAGCTAATATTTCTTAATATGCTTAAAAATTAACTAAATGAAATTGGAGCAAAGAAAACAGAAAAAAATCAGTTCTTGAAATAGAACATATAAAGAATAAATTTAAAATTAGAAAAAGATCTGAAATGAGAATAGGCTGGATGACAAATGACAGAAAAATTAAAGAAATTGATTTTCAATTCGAATAATTACCATATTAAAAATCAATTTAATTATCGCCCAATGAATTGAAACTCTAATCTTTTGGTTGAAGTTTATTTGCAATTTCTCATTATTGCTCCAATATTTTAAAATTATAGATAATGTGTGTTATTAAGTATTTGCTTATATGGTAAAATAATTTTCCTTGCTTTTTAATTAGTTAAGTAAATTAGGTGGTAAATTATTTTTTTTTTTATGCGGGAAAAAAACTCTAGCCAACCGCCACCAAACAGTCAGACTGTTAATACAAGATACTTATATATGCTGGCCCAATAACTGCAGAGGTCTTGTAGAACTGTAGAACCGTGGGGTATCATGGGAGGACGGAATGTAGCAGCAGCTTTTGTTGTGATGGAGAACCCGTAAGTAAGTCTGACTTGGCTCTGTGATGTTAACCTTTGCCTTGCCTTTGCCTTTATTGGGAGTAGGGTTGTCATCCCTAAACACAACAGTCATATTAGAGCGGGACCCACAACTTAAATGGATTTCGAACCACTACAAACATCCATGGCACCACCGAAACTCGAACCAGAGACCTGTGACATCGCGCTCCAGAGCGCTAGCCACTCGGCCATTAGGTCTCCCTTTAATCAATATCAAGTCATTAAATTTCAAAAAGCCATACATGTTTAAATAATTCATTTAACTTAATTTCGCCGTAAAGTTATTGATGCATTTAATAAAGAAACAAATATAATCCAAATAAAATAGTTCTCTTTACTTACAATCAAATCTCTATATATTATTTCATGAAATAAAAAAAATATTTTTTTTTTTTTTTTTACATGCGATTAAATTAATTACATTTTAATTTTTAACAAGTATAGTCTAATAAATATGTGTTTTGATGATTCAATTTCTAACTAAGAGTTTTATTCCTTAATTTTCATTACTAAATGCTCATAAATGAAACAAAATCTAATTCTTTTCTCTTTCGTAAATCAATATTTAGGGTTGACGAACTCTCTATAAACAAAGTATTTTGATTTTTATAGATTTCATTATCGTCACAGAATAATATGTTTGCTGATATTCTCTTGAATAAATGAACCAACTGCTAAGCTGTCATGCATACTTACGAACAGCATCGAATCTCTCCGTTTCTGAAAGCAATTCTGAAAGGAGTGTCCACATTAACAAGCAAAAGTTTTGAACACCGAGAACCAAACTTATTTTCTGTAATTGAAATGATAATTTAAACACACGGGTTTTTTTGTCCATATAAGACCTAATAGATGGGCATACAAATAAGAATCACTGCATCGTGCATGAAAATTATGCGCGTCACTGACATCTTTTCTAAATCTACGTCCAAACTTAAGATATTTCAACTTGAAATTGACGATTTGAACTCGAAGAACGGATCACCTCGCGGAGTAACAATGCCAAAAACCAATGTCTGTCTTAAGTAATTCTCTTCCCCCGAAAATTGACACGCTCCTATTTCACATGCTAGTGTACCGGCCCTACGGTTTAAAGTGGATTCGAACCACCGGGACTACAAACACCCATAGCACCGCCGCCGGGATTCGAACCCGAAACCTGTGGTACCACTCGGCCATCAGGCCCCACATTTCACTGATTGGTCAGCAAGCCGCTCCAGCCGGACAGATCAACGTTTGGTCGAATGTTTTAAATCTAGATACTGCTCAAAATGCACGCCTACAAAAAAGAAAAATAAACTTGTTCTTTTGGTCGTAATTTTTGAACTCGTTTAAGAAAATGAAATTGCTTATTTTTTATTGTTTCATTAGCCCAGCTTAAATATTATTATGCCATATCAGGACGCAGCGTTTTCGAACATAGTAGCCCTTAGTTATATCGCGTGTATTGTAAGACTAAAAAGTACGTTATAACCGATGGCTTTATCTAATTTGCGTGACTTTTTTTAAAAAAAAAAGGCACTAAACACCACTTAATCCGACGGATCTGATACATGGTAACATTTAATTTTATGTCAAATACATTTTAATAATATTTAGAGATCTATGAAGCCAGCTAAAATGTATGTAAATATGCTGATCTCATAATATCATCATATTCCCTTTCTTAATATTTCATATATCCTTCGGAAAATACATTACATAATATTTGCTTAAAAGCATAAATAATTTCACTTGCTTATATTTTATTCATAAGCAATTTCAGAAATATATCATTTTCAAAGGACACATCTGGTATGTGACACATTTTATGGATAAACGATCCAATTGGCATATGTAACCACACAACATTTTATTCGCTCCAATGCTTTAAAGCAAACATTTCTATTTTAATATTACATTCAGCTATTCAACTGGCAAAATGCCCTAAAAGCTTTTAGACATGCGATTGATATGGAGGGAATTTCTGGATATGAATCTTGTGCTTGATTTCTTCTCCCATACACTATAAACAGACAATTTCAGTAATAAAATTGTTTTTCTCCAGAATATTTATTCATCATATTATTTGGTTATAAATGGACTTCTTAGATACGATTCATACGTTCAGTTTTAAAAAGGGAATGAAATTGTATCATTCTTAAAAATGTCATAATAATGAACAATAATTCTGGCATGTATGGAGTCGTCATTTAATGTATATTGAAAATTCAGTGTAACAAAGTATATTGTTGAAATTACAAATAAGTTATTTTAATCGATAAATCAGCAACTTTTAATAATTTTTTTTTTATTATTTCCAATGGCAGATTATGAACAATTACAGCAAAAAATGAACAACGAAGAAAAAAAAAAAACATACAACATACAACAACAACAATAACAAATACAACAAAACATGTTGAAACAGAGTTCATTAATCTAACACTAATGTCAAGTTGCAGATCTTTTAGCCACTAAAAAGTGTTACCAGGTGCACCACGGAGAGGTAGATCTTCTGCGCACCCAACTTTTAATAAATAAATGCACAATTTTCTAAATAATATTAGGTGTGTAATTAATTCATGTTATTGCTACAGGTGGAACTTTTTTTATGTTCAAACAACGAATACAGCCCGACTCGAATCTTATAGGCGTAAATGCAACTAGCATGTAAAGTTGACTCATATTCGAATCGAGTATTTGGTGTTCTAATTGCTTTCAGAAACGACGAGATTCGGTGGTGATTTAGACAGCGTTAACAGCATAGAAGCACTTGACAACTACTGATAGTATGATTTAGACAGGATGATTGGTTTTAGTTTTCTGAATTTTCTGTTATATGATACGCTATCAGGGCCAGTGAATTTTAAATGATCTCTACGAAGGCAACATCCTCCTATATTTATAGAGGTTATATTCTCCTATAATTATGAGGGCAATATCCTCCTATACTTTTGAAGGTAATATCCTCCTATATTTAAGTAGGCAATATCCTTCAGGGGCTTTTGCATGGTGTACGTAACAGTGATACACGAGGCTCAGATATGTTCAACAAACCTCTTAAATCTATACACAGATAATTTATAAAACTCTTATATCTATAAAATAATTGAAAGAACTATTTTCTTCAAATTTCGAAAGAATCATCAAAACACTAACCTTTTCGTATTAATTAGACTAGACTTGTTAAAAATTAAAATATAATTTCTTTAATTAAATGTAAAAAAATATTTTTTCCTTTCTTGGAGTTACATAAAGTACAACAATTATGCACATTGTAAGTAAAGAGATACATTTTATTTGGATTATATTTATTTAATTTAATTTAGATTCATTTGATACATTAATGGCTTTATTGTGAAATTATATTGAATGAATTATTTAAGGCTCTATAACCTCTTAAAATGTAATGGTTTGGTATTGATTAAATGAGGCACCCGAGTTATGGCGATCTGGGTGCTCAAAGCCACAGATATCAGCTTCGAAACCTGGCGGTGCTATTGGCTTTGGTAGTGGTTCGGAATCTGCTTTAATCCGTAGGTCCCGATCTAATATAACTGTATAGCGTTGGGCGTAGGGCTGACAACCCTAACCCATAAAAATAAAAACGTCTCTTGTCTTGAAATCTGCCAGCAGTAGGGCGGCTTTGGCCTATCATGGGACTGTTGCGTCAATGAAGAAGGTATAGATTATATATTCCGTTGTACATTACGTTGAAATTTTTGCTTAAAAACTAATTTCTTGTCTGATTCGCCATATCGTGTTAACGCATGCAAGATAGCTGCACGATAGTAAAGATACAAACTCTCTGATGACTTAAGCAGCAATCGCTGCTTTCAAAAGATAAAGGGGATCTGATGGCAAGGGATCTAGCGCTCTGGTGCTCGGTGACAGAGGTCTCGGATACGAGTTTCGGAATCGCCATGGTTGTTTGTAGTGGTTTGAAATCCACTTTAAGGTGTAGGTCTACACCGGTTTAGTACGACTGTAGAGATTTGGGCATAGGGCTGACAACCCTACCTCGAAAAAGATCAGTGGTCTACCTATGAATGCTACGCTTTATCACAACAAAAGCTGCCTCCCTTTACCTCCTTCCATGAGACCGCATGGGTTCTTGGACTTAGTCTAGATGTTGCTGTCTACCGAGTGGGATAAGAAACAACAGAAGATAAAAGACTCCATATTTATTGGGACAGCATAGGCGAGTATCTCGTATTAACAGGTTTGGTGACTTTTTTCTCGCATAAAAGCAAATGTAAGACATTAAACGTTTTCTCGCAAATCATCATTCTGTCGGTATAGTCCAATGTATATTATGCGAATACTATGTCTTTTATATTGAAAAAAGGAAATCTAATTTACCATATAAACACATAATTAATAATACTCGTTATCTATGACCTTAAAATATTGAAACACTAATGAGAAATTACAAAACTCTTCAACCAAAGATTGCAGTTTCAGTCCATTAGGCGATAATTAAATTGATTTTACTACGGTAATTATTCGAATTGAAAAATCAATTTCTTTAATTAGTCAGCCATTTTTCGTTCCGCTCATTCTCGTTTAAAATTCTTTTTTAATTTCAAATTTATTCCTCATTTGTACTATTTCAAGATCTTGGATTTTTTTATTCTATTTTCTTTGCTCCAGTTGCATTCAATTAATTTTTAAAAATATTAAGAAAAATTAGCTTAATTAACAAACTAATTTATTGGTGTCGTTGTGTGGAAATACTTAATCGAAAAAATTGTTTATGTAAAATGGCTCGAAACATCCAAAGAGTACAAAAGTCACATTGATCAGCCAGGACAGGCTTGACATTGGACAAATGTGTATCATTTGTGTTTTTCGGTGTATCCTGTGATATTTTAACAAGGATAATAATAATAGTTTGTATAGAGAAAAGTACATTTCCTTTTACTGTTAGCTTGACACTTTTTTTTTATCTTTTTTGAGACAAAATAAATAACTTCATTTTACTAAAGTAGCTTTTTTTTTTAAGTCCGCGAAGATTTAAGTAGCATCATTCAACAAAGGCATTTAAACAAAACTGAGTTATCTACTCAGGTAATTGGATTTAGAAACTCTTAAAAATAAAACTTTAAAATGAGAATCGAGAGTGAAAAAAAGAATTTTAAATGTCTCCGAAAGTCATTTTAAAATAAAGAGTTTAATCTAAAAACACATGTTCTTGTTTACTGTAATGGGTATTTTAATGATGTTTGCAATTTTTTACTTATTAGAATGAATGGATTGTCCTACTTTTATTCGAAAAGATAATTCCTGTCCTACGAATTAACAGCTTTTTGCAAAAGGATAAAAATGTTATTCATTCATTATAACAACGAATCCCCATTTCTCCTATCGCTTATATCTTGTATCAATGTATAGTAACGTCCTTTTAATAAACAGCATTCTTAAAATTAATTTAGAAAACTTCGTGTTTTAAACATTGTTATTGTTAACTATGTTATTTTAAAGCATGTTATTCTAAACGAGGCTATTTTAAACGATGTTATTGCTAACGATGTTATTTTAAACAATGTTATTCTTAACTTTGTTATTTTAAATAATGTTAAAAAAAAAATTAATGACAGTTTGAACTGTAATGTTTGAACAAAATTGTTTTAATTTAATGTTTGTAATGATTAACTTAAATATCCAGATAATTGTTATAAAATGTTTTTAATCTTTAAAGATAGATAGAACTGTTTTTTTTTTAATTTCCTGTATAATTTACAAACATTTTTGCATCGATAAATAATTAAATTATTTTAAGAATCATTATTTCTAAATTTAAATGCAGGATGTATTTTTAAAAAATATTTCCTGGATTTTCTCTTTATTTTAAATTTTTTATTACTTTTATATTAAAGCATCTTTAAAAATTTCATTAACAATACAATAAGAATAATTGAATTAAAATTTTCAAAGAGTTAAATTTTAACTTTAATCACCTTAACAATATTTCATGCATTAAAATGTTATAAAATAAATAGGTTTGACTAGTTATGCATACTGAACACTGAATTAGAAACCAGGTATCCCTTTTACAAACAACTGCAATATTTTATGCATTAAAAACTGTTATGCAATAAATAATTATCAATAGTCATGCACACACACTGAACACTGAATTAGAAATCAGGTATCCTTTACACAAATAACTGCATCTTTACATACAAATTTTACTTTGTATTTACGTTACAAAATACCATGCATATCATAAATAATGCTTCTCTGTAAGCAGAGGAGATTTCTTCAGATGTATCTCCACACTATGTCTAATGCATTCTCAAAAGGATTAATATCCGAACTTTGCCGTGACAAAAATAGAAATCAGATTGGTATTCCATTAACCACTCTCAAAAAGTTGCAAATTGATGTATAGAAGCAACATCGTCGTCTTTAGATTAAAAGTGTAAAATGTCAAGATGTTCAAATATTGCATAGCTCATTCTTTACATTCGAGGAAATCCAAGGTACCATTTCCAAACCAAAAAGAATACGCTTTGTACTGCGATATTACCCCCAACTTAAATTAACTTCTTAACTCTTAAACTGTGAGAAACATCAAGAATAAACCACAAAGGATTTATAAGTTCTCGCCAAATTCTTAACTTTTAAATTAGTTCAAAATTGGGTGTTGCGTGAATCTTTGGCTACTTTGCTAAATAGTCGTACTACAGTCAACATGAATACTTGTGTTGATGTATCATACAGTATTAAAAAGTTTTTAGAAAAATATTCTTTGTTTATTTTTAAAATTTACGAGATACATAAACTTTGAAGCCACATTTCTTTCATCATTAGATTAAGAAAATTGAAAATTGTTCCTTGCATTTTCTTACATCTCTCAGCAATATAATTAATTGCATTGCTGTTGTTGTTTTTATCCCACTTTGTCGACAACAACATCTGGACCAAGTCCATGAACCCGTGTGTTCGTTAAACCGACGAGTCATGATAAAGGGTAACAAATGCAGCTTCTTTTTGACCTTGGTCTTACCACACAAAGACATGGGGCACCCAAACGGAGAAGTCTGACTTTACCCCACCCGGTAACACCCCAGACACTGGGTACCCATTTAAGTCCTCTTTTACGAGTGTGACTATTCTAACCAGCAATAAAATTGCAATTATTCTGCAATATAAATGTTATTAAATTTATAAACTCAGTTCAAAATGCTTCAAAATATAACTCTTAAATCCGTATTCTATGAGTTTGGGCATTTTGAATGTTTTACGAGGGCAGTGCATCTAGGGTTTAGTTAATATTCCGTATCAAATAACCTATAAATATAAAATATATTCTATACGAAAACTTTCAAGAAATTTTCCAGATCTCAAACTGCACTTTCCCTACACACATAAATTTATGAATGCGAATGAATTCTAATAAAATTAATGCAGCAAGCTCTCAAAATTCCGCAATTTTCCTAATTAAACAATCATAATGAATTTCACGTCGGCTGAATTTTACTGAGTTTAATTAGTTGTTTAACCCTTTATTCTCGAGAAATTCCACTTTTAATATTCAAACCGAAGTTGAAGTTTTGTTGACTACAAACTAAATTAGGAACATGCATCGCTTTATTAACTTTAAATTTTATTAAATAGATCTTTTGAATGGTTTACAAAAGAAACCTCTAGATAATAAATTTACAAATAACTGCTGTAATGAAATATTGACTTTGTTTCAGCCTTTGATGTTTGGATATTGTTAATCTTTTTGAATTTTAATTCATTTAACATAATAAAACTTTTTAATTTAATTGTTACGAAATGTTAGGCGGCGTAGAGGCTAATAGAATAATTAATCAAATGCTTCATATTTGTAATAAACAAACTTTTAATATTTTTTAATATAAGTTTTAAACCAGGGGTGGCCAACCCGAATGATCTTTCGGGCCACTTTGGAAATGCATCCTAACTCCGCGGACCTCATTTAAAATTATATATCCCCATATTAGATTTAGATCCATCCACTGAACATTTTTATATTCATATTACAACCTGTTATTAGATGTTCAAAGATTCGCGCTCATGAGTTCGCAGAATATAATTTAATTATTCTGTGAACTCATAAATAAACTCAGGCAATATCTGTCATATATCCGTCAGAATATTATTTTAAAATCAAAGTTAATTTTTCTCATAATTTTGACAATTAATTTTTAATATATGGACGCACACATAATGTATTTTTTAATACATTGGTTTTCCACTCCTTGGCCATTATAAAATAAATATATTTGTAAAAGTGTAATAAATCTCACGGACCAGAAAAATGTTCAAG